>PVIC010004583.1:0-61823 GCA_004025085.1 Thryonomys swinderianus
GCACTTCTGCCCTCTGGCCTAGGTTCCTGTCCTGCACCACCAAATGGTCCTTTCTCTGTGGACAGCCCACAAAAACCTCCAACTGAACATAACCCAAACTGAGCTCCCAACCCTTGCCCACTGGTTTCTCCAACGCAGTTGACAGCAGTATCATCTTTCTAAGCCTTGTAGGCTACACTCCTTTCTCCTACACTCCACCTGCCTTTCATCAGAAAGATTCCATCAGCTCAACAACATTACCTGACCACTCATCACTAGTTCCACTGCTGCTGACTGCTCTAAACTTCTGCCTCCACAGTTTGTTAACTTGTCTCTGCATTGCTTAGCTTTTAAGAAAGCCAGGCAGCTTTCCTTTGTGCAAACCTCACAGGCCCACTGGGCAAAAAACTCAACATCCATGATCTGTTTTTGTCTTTTTTGGTGATAACCAGTCTAACAGTGTTGAGGTAGCTCATGCTGTTTTAATTTTCATTTCTCTCATTAATCTGTAGGCCATAGATTTATGTCTTCTTTGAGAAAATGTCTGTTTAGGTTCTTTGCCCATTTTTAATTGGGCTGTTTTCTTATTTTTAGGCACTTTACATTTCTTATATTTTTTTATATTAGCCCGTTATCTGAGGCATGAATGCAAATATTTTCTCACAATTTGTCATCCTTCCACTGGTCTCCTTTGCTATGCTGAAGTTTTCTTTCTACAGAATGTGATCCTATTTATCTATTTTGTTTTCGTTACCTGTGAGACTCAAAAAGTTTTGTAAAATATCACCAATGAGATAAAGATTACCAAAAAAAGATCCATGTGTCCCTTAGAAATAATATAAACAAAGAGAAGACGAAGGGGGAGAAAAAGAGAGGGAATTGCAAGAAGCTGCTGTTACTTATTAGCCAGCTACTAGGAGACCCAGAGCCAAAGATTTCACAGCAATGTAAAACAAGACGTCATAACTGATTTTGCTTCCTGCGGAGCCAATTGTAGCTTGTTAACTACTTTTTTAAAAGCAGAAAAAACATCAAGGGACCAGAACATTCTTCAGGAAGCCAGTAGGCAGTGTGAGCACCAACTCGGGACTGAGTTTTTTGTTACTTGGGCCGATTCTCCAGAAGGCAGCCTGGGTTTTAGAAGGAAGGCATGGGTGGGGCACTAACAGCCTGGAGGCCTTAGGGAGGCAGGATTGCAGCGAACCCGGGGCGTCAGAGGCGGCCCCGGGGCCCAGGTCGAGTCAGGCAGGCAGCTCTCGCAATAATCCGACAAACCATTCCCAGCACTACCCAGCCATTGGCTCAAGAACGGGGTACCACTGCGCCTCTGTGCCATTCCCTGGGGGGATGGAAGAAACTAGGCAGGATGTCAGACCCGCCAGAAGACAGGGCCAGGTTCCAGCCTCGCAGGTGAAGCGTGGCAGAGGAGGAGGGACAGGAAGGTCGGGAGAGCCAGGAAGGCTGGCTGTGGAGACTGACGGCACAGCGCAGCACGTGGACCTGTGCGGCAGGAAAGACAGGAGCGGTGCCGATGAGTTTCACACATTTGACAGCTGTTAACACTGTGGGTCTATCTAGTGCCTGTAGGACATGTCTTAGCCCGCGTGGGACGTCTTTCAGCCTTTGCTCAGATTTTGCATTCCCCACTGCACTCAAACAGGGCACCGCACACTGTCCCGTGATCTTTCGCAGTTTATAAAACTGGACCTGATTCCCAGCATCAAAAAATAGAAACTTCCACAGTCCAAAATCTACAACCAGGCAAATTTCCCCAACACCTACTTTCTTTGGAGCGCCCCGATCACCCCCGGGGCAAGGTCGTGAGATTGGCGGGACCGGGACCCCTGAACTCTGCCCGCAGCTCCTCCGCCGATGCCCCGGACCTTTGGAGGGTGGAAGAGGCCAGAAAATCACCCTTCCTTTCTCCTAAATACCCTACCCCGTCACCTCAGTTTTCTGTAAAACACGTGTGTGAGAGGCTACAAAGGCTCTCCTGTGGGACACACGTTCTTACCAGAGGAGGTGCGTGTGTGAGATTGGAGGGGAGGGGCACCCAGGTACCCACAGACAGGAGCGCCCTCAAAATCAGTCTAGCTAGCTACGCAAAGATATTTGTAGCTCCCGGGAGGCCGGGCCGCTCGCCGAGCTGGTCCTGGGTGGCGGGGGCGGAGGGGTGGAGGGAAAAGAGAAGACGCTGGGGGATGGGCCGGGGAAGGGGGCGGGGTGGTCCCGGGCAATTCAATGGCGCTTTGATTTAACAACTCCAAGCCCTTTGAAAACATTTTGCCAAGAAAAGCTTGCCATCAACACGTATAATCTCTTATCAGAGGCCCTTGAAAGCCCGGGCCTCGGGGTTAATTCCCCCATCGCAATGAGTTTGAATCAGCTCTAAACCCGCAGTGACATGAAAGGGCCCGAGCCTCCGGCCGCACAGAGCCCGCTGAGATCCGCCGACCGGGGAGGATTACGGGGCCTGTTCCGCGGCGGGCTCGCCGGCGGGACGGGCAGGCTCAAAAGAAAAAGAATAATTAGGGATAATTGCTTGTGTCCAAACACAAGCATTAAGGCCCCTGTTCCCCCTTCGGGACTTTGTGAGCCAGAATGAAAGAGACACCCCCTGTTTTGACAGCTGGACCAGCGGCCGGGATCAGTGGCCGAGGGAGGAAGCGCTCCTGGCCGCTGGGAACGCGGCCGAGCCGGGCCGCGGGTGGGCCGAGGCCGTCGGGGTCCACGGGCCCCGCGCGTGGGCGCGAAGTGCGCGCTGTGGAGCGCGGACGCGGCCAGGCCCTGGGCCCGGCGAGCGGCGCCGTGGAAGGCCCGGGGCCCCGCCGAGCTGCGCTCCGCACCCTGCGCGGCTCCACACAGCCAGCCGCGTGCTGTCGCTCCGGGAACATCGGGTCCCTCCTCGCCGGCGCGGGGAGGCCTGAGCCACATCTGGAGACGCCCGAGCCCCAGGGTGGCCCAGCCGCATCCGCCTACGCCAGTGAGGTGGAGGCCCGCGCAGGGGGCTTTCCTCCGCGGCTCCAAAGTGACTGGAGCCTTGAACCCAACTGGGGAACCGAGCCTACTGCCCCTCACTGGTCCCGGTCTCTCCACGCAGCCTGAAAACCCGAGGCTGCTCACTGTGGGGCAGGCGCTCTGGAGAGGAGGCCATTCGGGGCCACCCCGAGCACCTGGACCACCCAGACCGCAGCCTGGCACTGCGGGGCCGCGCGTCCGAAGAAGCAGAGGGTCTCTCAGAAGCCGGGCTCGCCAGGCATCACCGCCTGTGTCTCTCGGTGCCTTCCTGCAGCCAAGCGCTGAGGGCGGATCCACACCCGCTCCATCCCCGCTGCTCAGCCAGCGCCCGGGCTTCCAAACGCAGATCATATGTGAGACTGGAGGATGAGTGGGGAAGCGGCGCGGCGGACACGTGGGCATGAGCGATTAATTAAAGGAAACCACATCCGACAAAAAAAGAGTTTTCTGAGAGAAGCCAAGTCCGAGAGGAGCTCCCGACCCTGCAGCTGTGGCCCAGACGCTGGGCCCTCCCCACGCAGCCGCAGCCCGATGATGCACACCGGGCCTGCTGGCCTGAGGCTGGAGGACGAGTTTCCAGCCTCAGACAGAGCTCGCGGTGGAGTTCTCCCCACAGTCTGTCCAGCAGAGCACTGGAGGACTCTGTGCTCCCGCTGGCTGACCACCTGGGTCCTGCCTGCCGACTGCCCCACGGTAGCCTTACCTAAAGCGTAGGTCACACTTGGGAGCGGACTAAAATCAGCCCGGGTTCTGAGTAGAATCCCAGATTAGTAAATCCAGCAAAACCACCTTGGGTTTACTTGACTTGTCTGTGGTGGAGACAGAAATTTGAGACTGAGATCTTGGCAAAAGTACACATGGCCACATTCTCCTTTGTGTCCACCTTTGTGGTTTTTTTTTGGTGGTGGGGGGGACCAGTGAGCACAATATTGCTTGAAATAGTGAAAAAGAATGATTATTTGCTGACGTTTCTTCTCATGTTATTTCACTAGCCACCGATTATCCAAATACCCTCGACCTGCTTGGGATTAAAACTCAAGATAGTACATAATTGTAGGTGGATTTTAAAATATGTTTGTTTTTAGTTCTTTTTAATTACAGAGTACAACTAATCTCTTTATTAGAGAACAATTGGGAAGATTCTAGATGGGAGAAAAGTAGTAATTCTCTACCCTAATAACAGTGATTTCTTCTATCTCCCTCCTGGGGGTATAAATTTCAGGAAATTATAAAGTGTGGATTTTCAAAGTAAGGATCTGTTTCCTGGTAGAGAAAATGGGTGTCTCTCGCTGAATCTGTGGATTGCGTCACACTTCTCAGGTTCTGCCTGAGGCTTAGAGGAAATAGAGGCTTTATTTATTTGTTCTAAACGTCATGGAGTGGGAAGAGAATATTCTGATGACAGCGAGGGAGACCTTCGTGCTCCGCTCCCTGGATTCCCCATCGTCCAGCTGTGTTACTCAGGTTGCTCTGAAGAGAAGCTTTGGTTGGGGTTTTGGCTTGGTTTTGTTCCTGAGATTTAATACTGCTTATATTTCATCACACTGCACTGGTTTCAACAACATATAAAAGCTATGAAATTTAACATTGAACTCCAGACCCTTGGCCAAGACATGCAAATGTAGCTTTCATTTTCAAGGTCTTAGCCAAGAGATGAAATTATTAGACCAAGGTTGGGAGATACATTTAAGAAAGCGAGAGCTTCCGATGACTACATACTATATCAACACTGTAACATTTTCGCTGGAGCTGCTGGATGGGCCGGTTCCCACGATGGGATCAGAACAGGTGAGAAAAAAACAAAAGAGGCGAGGTGTGGACGTGAGCGAAGAGTTTGAAGCCAGGCCTCGCAAACGCAAATGCGGTGCCTCGCAGCACAGCTGGGCCTTCTGGGGCCAGCCGCACCCACCGGGCCCAGGGAGCGCCGCGGAGGAGGCTAGGGGCCTGCTCTGAGACCTGCTGGCCTGGGCCAGGTTCGCAAAAGCTGATGACACGATCAGGAATCCAAACGCCTCTCTTCAGGTTTTGGAAAAGATAGTGCCAGTTAGAGACCCGGAAATTTAAACTTGGAGAGTTTCACAACAAATTCATCTTGAGGTTTAAAATTTTTAAAAACCACGGATTTTGCACCAGGAGTGGGCGCTACGGTAGCTATCAGACCTCTCGCGTTGGCCATG
The DNA here is from genome assembly GCA_004025085.1 of Thryonomys swinderianus. Taxonomy (NCBI): domain Eukaryota; kingdom Metazoa; phylum Chordata; class Mammalia; order Rodentia; family Thryonomyidae; genus Thryonomys; species Thryonomys swinderianus. The sequence goes on from PVIC010004583.1 coordinate 5,175, forward strand.
GAAGCCGCTGGGTCTCAGAGATGTGGAGTCCGCGCGGACGGCCCTCCAGAGTCGAGGAGCACTCGGAGCACCCACGACTGTTCCCACGGAGAGCGAGCGGGGTGTCTAAGGCGCTGTCCCCGTTCGGTCTGCTGGGGACAGAGGGTGGGAGGGCCTGTAGCCCCGAGCTCCGGGATCGCCTCAGGTCCCCTCTGCGATCCAGCCCGGTCGCCAGGACAGCAGTGCGGCTTGCCCAGGGGCTGAGCGGAAAGCCGGGGCGGTCCTGACCCGCTCTGGGGCCTTGATGCCCTAGCGAGGAGTAAAGACAAGGGCGCAACTCTGAGCCGGCCCCTCGGGCGGGTGGGCGCCGTGGACCAGCTTTGCCTCCAGTGTAGGCACCTCAGCCCAGGGCGCGCGTCTCGCACGCGCATCAGGGGTGGCCCCTCGGTGATGCGGGGACAAGACCACGCTAGGGATGGGAGGTCTCCCCCCACCGACCCAGGCCAGGTACACAGGTAACACACACTCTGTAGGAACGGCCTACTGGGGGCGTCTCTGGCAGCCGCCTGCCCCGACTGAATGGAGTGAGCTCAGTTTTAGAAAAAATTGAAAGGTGTTATGTACCTATTAGGCTCAGCTTTTACTTTTGAGAAGCTATCCAAACTTCAGATGGAAAAGATGCCCCTGCCTGGAGTCTTCCTTTCTCCAAAGATCTACACATCCCTTTCCCACCCCATCCTTCACAGCTGGCTGCCTGGGGAGACAGCAGCGAAGAGTTCAAAATGATACAATAAATACCAGTTAAAGCTGTGACATGCATTTCACGGGTGTCCTTATGCATTGTATTTATATATACAAAATAAGCACAGTATATGTATAGAAAAATGCTATTTATTTATGGAGTATATATTGTAGATTTAAATTTACATCCTAAAGCTGTAGAAGTAGTTTTATATCACAATAGCAAATGCCAATGTTGAGTATGAATGGAAACTTTTAAAAGGGTAATTAAAATGCTGTTTTTAAAAAAATATTTATTTCCAGCCTCCAAAACAGGAGCCCTTTGCTGTTAGAATGAAGCCACTCTTACCTGCAAAAAGATGACACCCATGGAGTGTATTTCTAATGGAAGGTTTAATATTCATTTCTTTCTCTAAAAGAGCCTGACTTTAGGGCAGGGGAGTTTCCACTTCTGGAAGGAGCCTCTAGGCAAACTGAGTTCTTGGCAGCATGGCCTGGTGCTGTAAAACCCTAAATCTGGACAGATTTCATTTCATCCTTTGAATTCCAGTCAAGCAGTTGGGGAGGTTTCTAGATTGCAGGCTCCATAAATTGTTTTCCAGGTTGTATGGTGAGCCCCGTTTATAGCAATGCACCTCAAATCATGACATTATCAGATACACTAATAAGAACTGTGTTATCATGCATTTCTTAAATTGTGTCCACACTGTGGGACAAAGGCACTGTATATTAAAGATATGATGGTTACAACATTGTTGAAACGGTACACATCTATGTGTTAGCATGAAAACTTGGAAACAGGTTTTACATGTCAGAAAACTGTATTCTTTGAAGTTTTTACAGCAGTTTTACTTTTTTCTGGACAGTATTTTGTAAAGACAAATGTTAATAAGGAAACCGTGCAAGATTTTTTTTTTTTAAAGATACTATGTGAATGGATCTAACTTCTCATGGAGACAGGCATGGATTTTCCTGTAACTTTAAAATATACAACTACCACTTGATTGATGGAGATATCACTCAGAAAATTGCTCTGTTTTGCTTCTAATCCCTAAATGAAACTTGGGAGTTCTTTAAAAGGACTGCCAGGTGGCTGGGCGTGGTGGCTCACACCTGTAATCCCAGCACTCAGGAGGCAGAGACAGGAGGATTGCTGAGTTTGAGGCTTGCCTGGACTACATAGTGAGCTCAGAGCCAACCTGAACTACAAAGCGAGACCCTGTCACAAAAAAAAAAAAAAAAAAGACTGCCAGGTGACACCCTCACCTTTGAATGTGGCAGAGGTTTGCTTGTTTATCTGTTTTTGAGGGGGTTTCCTGTTAGTCCTTGGGTGTACTACTACAGTGCTACATTTGCATCATGGTTGTAACAACACAAATGCAACTCAGGATATACATTGTAAGAAAAGATGCAAATCAAATACACACTGACATGCGGTACAAGCAAGCCATTTACATTGTCACATAAGACAGAAAAGATACTGAGAATGATTCTCCTCGGTGCTAGATCTCTACATAACTAAAAAGAAAGTTAAGGACTTTTTCCCACATATATTCAGTCACACACCTTTGAAACATATTGTAACCATGACATGCACCAACTCTTCCAAAGCACCCCCAGAAGCCTGAAATAGTGAAGGCATTCTCTATAACTTCCTTCTCCTACAGGCCCTTCTTGTGGAGAATCGTACTTTCGTACAATGTACTGAGTTAAACAAATATTTAACTTGTTCCACGTCCAAGGCAAATCCTCTTTCAGGCCAGCATATGGGCTCCAGTGTAGGGCTGCTGCACATGGCTCAGGCCAGGTCTGGGAGGGAATGATGTGTAGGGTCATCGCCAAAGGCTCTGGCTGGGCTAGGCAGCCTCTGGGTCACCCTCTCTCCCCAGGTCTCTGGGGAGACTGGAGTTAGCTTTATCATAGTAACCACAGCTGAGAGCTCCCTGAGGTGAGTCTTGCACAGGTAACATCGGAAGATAACTTATTTGCCCTAGTTCTGTTAGTGCAGGCACTGAGATTTATAGATTTGGAGTTCCCTATCTTGAGCACCATGCTGGTATGTGTTTAGCACATGGTCTGTCTGATAAATCATTGAAGTATTTAGGTCTTGGTGGAGAAGACCCCCTTAGTTGGGGTTTTTGGGTCTTTGGATGGCTCTTACCTGTCTAGATATGTCCTGCGTTGTAGTAGCCACTAGCCACGTGTGGTATTGGTGCTTGGAATGTGGCTAGTCCAAGTCCACATGTGCTATAAGTATAAAATGCATACTGGAATTGAAGCTTGTGGTGGTCTGGACTGCCATAAGTACCATAGACTGGGCGACTTAAACAATAAACATTTATTTCTCACATTTGTAGTCAGAAGTCCAAAATCAGAGTGCCAGCCACCCTGGTCTTGGTGAGAACCCCTTTCTTGATAATGTCTCCACGTCACCTGTCCCTGATGTTTGTAAATAGTGTGGAGGACATGACACATGTCCTTTCTTCTTCTTGTGAGGGGATTAATCCCATCATCAAGGCTGCACCCTTCTGACCTCATCGGAACCAAATGCTTCCAAAGGCTCCATTTCCAAGTACCATCTCACTGGGGATTAGGGCTTTAACCTACGCAGTTGGGGGGTGGGGAAAATATTTAGTTCATAACAAAGACAATGTGAAAAATGTAAAGTATGTAATAATTTTTATGTTAATTGTATGTTAAGTAATGCTTTGGATATATTAGGTTAGGTAAGATATATTCATGGTAGATCACCTCTAAGATGGCCCCCACTGATCTTGACTTTCTGGCACTCACAAGGATATGTAATTCCCTCTGTTGGAATACAGGCTAGACTCAATGACTCAATGCTAACATATATAAGCTACAGCTTCCAAGGTTAGGTCACAAAAGGACTGCAGCTTCTGTCTTGGGTTCTCTCTTTCGCTTCTTACCTTCCTTCCTTCCTTGCAGTTCCTGTTTTCATCTTGGAGCTTTGACATAACAAAAGAATAGGTTGCTATGTTGAAGACATCAGTTGGAAAGAAGAGACTGTGATAGTTTGGAAATGTCTTGTCCCTCAAAGATTTATATGCTTAATCCCAGTACATGGTACTGAGTTTGCACACCTTAAGAAAAATAATTAGGTCATAGATCACACCTTCAGAAGTATTAATGCCTGTCAAAAGGTATGGGTTAGGCCTCAGGGATCTGGTAGGTTACCAAGAGAAAGTTGCCATTTGGATTTGTCAGCCCTCAGAACCATGAGGCAAACCAAACTTTTTCTTTCTATATTATTCTGTTTCTGGTATTTTGTTGCAGCAATGCAAAATAGATGAATACAGAGACCCTTGAGCAGAGAGGCCACACGGGACAGGCCTGAGACATCTGGGCCTATAGCCAGTACCAACTGTGATCCATGGTGCAAGTGTTCATGAGAGCAAGGCTTTGTAGGACGCCATCCTGCCCCCAGGCAGCACTCCAAATGCCTGCAGACTCAGGAGAGATTTTCTAGCTAAGCACTCATGCGTTAGAAGCCTACAGGAAACTGCAAAATTATAAATGTCTGCTAAGCTAATTTTGGGGATGAGTTGTTACACAGCAAAAAATAACTAATGCACTATTACTAAAATTAAGTTCACTTCTTTTTTTTTGGTTTCCCAAAAAGCATTGTGAGAAAACAAATTAAGAAAATACATTATAAATGCTGGGCGTGGTGGCTCACGCCTGTAATCCCAGCACTCAGGAGGCAGAGGCAGGAGGATTGCTGAGTTCCAGGCTTGCCTGGGCTACATAGTGAGCTCAGGGCCAGCCTGAACTACAAAGTGAGACCCTGTCCCACCCCCACCCCCAAAAAAAGAAAAGAAAAGGAAAAAGAAAATGCATTATAATCTATAATCTTTGGGCTACACCAGTTTTTGATATTTCCCAAATGTGGCTACTAGAAAATTTTAAAGTATATGTGTGTGACTCTCAGGATTGGACAACACTGGACTCCATGATTCAGATGATGCAAAAGTGACCCTCGTGAATTTGGGACTCACAGGATCTAGACTCAAACTTCTGATATATAAAATGAAATATTTAGATAATGCCCTTGCAAAACAAGCTGCTGCTCACATGATCCTAAAGCCTAAGGGCTTAGGGGAAATTTCAAAAGAGGACATGTGAAATTGTAAAAGCCTGTCCCAAGAGATGGAAGTACGAGTTCCCCCTGATGTGACAGAGGCCATTTTGAGGCATAACTGCCATTATTTACCAGAGTAACCCAGTATTTCCTGGAGTCAGAACCAAGTTGGGGGGATTGGACCAGTCTTTCTGCCACCCAAAATCATGCCCCTATTAGCATGTCCTCCAATACATTTCAGTTTGCACAGTCCAAAAAGAAAACAAATTTACAAAATATATTATATAATCTCTGGACTAAACCAGCTTCTGATGTTTAAGCAGCTGTGAATTGAGAATTAAGTTACTCTATTCCTGGGGTAACCTTGGAGAGACCACCTGTTTTTTGTTTGTCCTAGGGATCAGATCCAGAGCCTCCCGCTTGATCTACCGATGAGTTGAACTGCAGCCCCTTTTGTTTACTTCCTTAGTTTATTTTACAAGAAGGTCTTGCTAAATTGCCCAGGTTGGGCTTGAACCAGCAATCCTCCTGAGAGGCTGGGGTTGCAGGCACGCACTATTGTGCTCTGTCACCAGAAACCACTCCCAATGTCCCTTCCATTCTTACATTTCATGATTCAACAATAGCTCGTTTCGCCATTCACTTGCTACAAAGTAGTAGCAGCCACCTGGTAAGGGTTAGTTCAGTGTTTAATGATGAACCCGACATTAGCATCTTTGCTTCTCTGAAAGTCTCCCTCACAAGCCATAGGGAATGTGTTGAGTAAGGATGGGTAGCCCCAGGTGGAGAACTCTCCAGCACACCCCACATTGCTCTCCACCCCCCTGCCTTGTTCCTCTGCAGTCTTTCTGAGTGTTCCTGCATCGTCCTTCACCACAGCTGACATCTCCGAATTCCAGAAAACTGTGCTCTCATTTAGGAGTGTTTGAAGCTACATTTGAAGTTGGGCAGAAATGCAGGACTGAGCTTTCTATTTATTTGTATTTGGAGAGCCACAGAGAGAGAAGGTGATAATTAGAAAAGTATTGTAGAAAACCATATTTGTGATTGGATTTTATTTTTCTTGTGCAGTGACAAGTTCTCTTAGCTTTGAATAGCTAAACATATCTCAGAATCTCTGTAATTTGGCCAGAGAGCTGCTGAGTTGAGTCTTCTTTGTTCTGGTATTTATTTATACTGTGTCACAGAATGAACAGTCTTCCATGCTCTTTTTCTGTATTTAATTAAGAAATTATCTTCTTTACTTGTCTTCAACGCATTTAAATTTGATACTGTAGTGGCAGATATAACAAATTCCACTTCAGAAGGGGACAACATTGATGATAATATTTGAGCAAAAGTGAAGAGCTCGTTAAAAGGCCCCCCTTGAGAGTTTCGATCCCTTAAAAATGACCCTTGATCAGCGTTTCTCATCTCTGCTTTGCCCACGTTGGGTGACTCCGAGAGAGGTGAGGACTGTGACACAGGTCATAATTCCATAAAGGTTAGTGCATAGTGGCCGCTCTGAAATTTTTGTATGAAAAAAGCTAAATATAAATGAACACATATTAATATAAATGAACATTATTTTGGCAGATTGCACGTATTGCTTCATTACACTTTTCCCATTGATTTTAAAAGTGCAGCCATTCTAGCAAAATTTTCCATGATTTCAGATTTTCCGTGAGATATGAGGTTTAAAAAACTTGTGAGAGATATGCAGAGGAATGGGAAATAAAAAGAAATTAAGGCGTGATACACATGTACCAACTCTCCATGATGAACATAATCATTACAAATTGCAACCATGTATTCATCAAAATAACAAATCAGTTGTTTTTTTAATGTTGTGAAACTGTAGGGGTAACCCTGTGAGAGAATGAATGGTACAGGCCGTGTTACTTATACTGAGACATCAACTACAAATTAGAGCGTGGCGTCAAATGGTGATGTTAACCCTGGATTTTGTTTTTCAGTGTTACGAATCAGAAGAAATTGTCCTCAATGAAGTCGCTATCTGGATACACAAAGAAGTTCAGGAATCTGTCTACATGACAGCAAAGCTTTGCCATCTTTTCATAATCGTGGCAGCAGAGTAGTGTACTTGCTCCTCTGTTTTCCGCAGGTACTAACACCCACCATTGCTTCTGAGTGAAGCAAGCTAGTTATCAAGTACACACTCCATTCATGCTTCTGATCCCTTCCGGGAAGAAGTATGGGATGGAACAGTTTGTTAGAACATTCTTACCTAAATAAATGGCCAAGAGGTAGTGGCTTTTACCTTCCAATTGCTAGTCTCATTCTAAAGCCAGCTTTCTTTGCTTTAGCATCTAGTAGTAAACAATATTCACTGTAACTTTGGAGAGCATTTCTACCCCTACATTTGCAGGTACAATATAAAATTTTTAATTAAAGAAAGCCATCATATTTCCACTGAAACTCTATTAGTCTCATCAGGGAATGATGCTTTCCACCTCAGAGATCTGAAACACAGAATTCTGTAACTTCAACTCTCAGGATGCAAGCCAACCACTCTCAGGCCTTTGTCTCCTCTTTAATCCTCCTGCTTCTTTCTCCTCGTCCCATTCCCTTTCATCGTGGGTTGTGCATCTTGCATCCTTCCTCCATCCCATAATTTCATAGTTCTTGGCCTTGAAAGTCTCAGTTGGACCCCCGGACTTCAGGGGCCTTCGAGCATCAACAGACTTTTTCTGGTTCCTCAGCCTTAGACTAATCCAGCCACTGGTGAATAATTCTGCTCTTTCTTCCATTGGTCCCTCTCCTCCTCCATAGCCACTGCGCACATGCAACAAAAGAGAGAATGTACACACCCTCTTCTCCCTACTGACCCAATGACTCCCTGAAAGCTCGCCAGATGGATAAGCTTCAGCAAAGGAAAGTACTCAGTGGACCCTCCCAGGACACAAATCAGCAAGAATATCTACACTACCCACCTCCTCGGGGCACCACTCTAACCCACTGCTACTAGCCATGCAAATATTTTTCTAATCCACAATCCAAACTCCTCCTCACAGACAAGTGTCTTTTCATGCAGCCAGGATAAACTACACATGTGGCTGTTATTTTGTGGCTTTAAAAAGGCAATGGAGGACATAAAGGACCATGAGGCCAGGCCCTCCCTGGGTAATTTGCCCTGAGCCTCTGTATGCATCCAGACCCTCCCCTTGTTTGCAGTCCAGTTTGTGACTCCTGAGGATGATGGACAAGGACAGACTTGGAACAACATTATTTTAGGAGGATAATAACCAGCCATCATAAATTCCTTTTTTAATAGTTTATTGCAGGTTGTAATCTATTGACAATGACTTTATTTTACAGCACGAAGGAAAATAGTTCCTTGTTGCTGCTAGTCTGTAAAAACCACTTTAGGAGTTTTTAGTACCCTCAGAGAAAGCTTACCCTTTCATGCAATGAATCATAAATAGTTGAGTTCAAGCCACTGTTAAATAGGAAGAGGGGAAGGAGAGAGAAGAAATATCTCTTCAGATGCAAAAGAGAAAGCATGGAAGTATCTCCAATGTGAGTGAAATTTTACTGAAATCTTCAGGACTGTTCTATGTCTTTCTTTCCTTGGTGATCAAAGAAAGCAAATGAACAGTTAAAAGCCTTTAGGATAATCACATAGAGAAATGAGAATTAGTTAGGAAGTAGCTCGTCCCGAGGCTTGACAGAGGAACTATGAGAGTTTTATTTCATTACTTGCTCTGTTTAGAACGTATCACTTCATAACTATTTCTTTATTGTGAAGCAGAAAGATACCATTTTCCTCAAAACTCATATTTTGTTAGGATTTCTACATCGTGATTTCAAATTTCAAAGCATGAGATTTTTACCATTGTCATTTCTTATAGTTTTATAGCACATGCCAGTGCTATGCTGAAAATAGCCATTATGAAATAGAAACTACTTTTATAACTACTTAATTAGAGAAGAGACTTTACAAGAGCATATTTTTTTTCTTTAAAATGAGCTGTTTTTCATTGGAGAATATGTAAGCCCCAAAATATCTTTTTAAACAGCAATTCCTATAAAACACAGAGTTGAACCATACAAGCCAAATACATCTGTGACCAATCATATTTCTGATATATCTCTCTGCCTAATCATTAACTTTAAATGCCATATAAGAATTTGTAATCCACCATAAATTATTTCATAGAAATAATTTAAGAAGGCTGCTGACTAATGTGAAACATTCTAGTTTCCACCAGCAGTTGGCTGCCAAACGTTGTAGGGGGAAAAAAAGTCCCCAGATATAAGTTGACATAAATTATAGCAAATATAAATCTCTAGTGATCAAGCAGTGGTTAGAGATTATTGCATTTAGAAGACAAGGAACAAACGTATTAAACACCATGATGTTGGTCCAGGTTTGACTCTGTGTATTAGGAAACTGGAGCTTTAAAGATCTCCTCAAAGCCTTGAATTTCTTTGTTTAATGTCCTAGTTTCTAAATCCTACATTTCACAATATATCATAATAGAGTTTATTGAGCATAGAAAAAGAGAAGGGAAATCATATTTTAATTATGAGAGACTGTCTAAGTGCTATTTTTAAAAATGGAAATTAGCAAATTAACTTTTAAAATAAGACTCTTAACATTTTTCAAATGTTCTTCTTGGAGTATACTTTTTACAGAAAATCCAAATAACTCCATGTGAAAATTATCAAAATAGTGGTCATGAAGAGGTCCCCACTTCAGATTCCTGTGTTTTGTGCAAAGCTGGAAATAGTGGAGTGGAAATAGCAGCAGCACATGAGAGAAATCGGGCAGAATTGTCCTGACAGGGATCAGAAACCAGACACAGCCATATGCGGCCGCTCGAACGGGAGCATTTGCAGGTAAAAGTCCATGGCTCGATTTTTGTTTCTGTTTTTGTTTTTGTTTTTAGTTTAAAGGATTACCATAAAGTATAGAAGGAAATAGTAAGTCTGGTTGAGAAAATTAATTCCCTTTTCAAATCTTCATCCTTCCTTCAAGATGTGTCTCCAAAGGAGACAATTACGTCAAAGAAGGTTAGGGGCCTCATGCTGAATGCTGTCTTTTAAGCACATTCTAGAGGCCAATTAGACATCATGTCAACTGTAGACAGCAGCATTTCCACCACTCCAATATTTCACATCTGCACACCAGCTTCTAGGAAGCAGAAATGGAGACATGTGCATTTTAACATATTCCAAGAATAAAGTCTCAGGGGAAAGTCTACCTTTCACCATATATGGCTATTGTGCAATTCTATCCAGGAACTCGGTGCAGATATTTATATAATATCGCCATTCCTCACCCCCAGCTCCAGGCTGGCAGAGGTTTAAGGAAATACTTTGGGGAGGCCTCAACAACGTGGGTATTCTAAAATGTGAATGGTGCTGATAGAAAAGGCTGAAATGTTTTTTTGAGCCTGGATCAGACTATCAGCATGTGGGCTGTGTCAGAGCATTTGAAAAAAATCAATCTTTCTAAAAATATCTATGGAGATACAATTTGCAGTTATTAAATACACTAGACACTGCACTTATGGGGTTCACTTATTGAGCTGTGGTGTTGATGTGTACCTTTGGAGAATAACCCAGTATCCACTCAGATTCTAATAATGGAAAAGTAGCCCCATGGGATACAGTGCTGTTTCATAGGTGACTGTAAGAACCTGTCCAAACAGATTAAAACCCTACTGATTATTAGGAAAAGAATACAATGAATAAGTAGAATTGCAATAAGAGAATAAAAGAAAAAGTATTTAAATGAGACTTTAAAGATTTTCATGAGTATGACCTGCATAATTACACCAGTGTAAGATTAGTTTTTTCACATGTGACAGCTACAGACAGAACATATGGCAGCCACAATAATGTAGTCAAAGAAGAAACCATGATGTAACGGGGCTCTAAAGGCTTGTGGGGGAGAAAGCCTGAGGCCTGTATTCTAATTCTGCTCTGTTCTGACTATCTTTCTGACTGATGCTGTCTCCTCAGCAGAAGGAAATAGAGATGAAAACATTTGTCTTTTACCTTACAGTTACTATGAAGATTAAATAACAGAATAAGTGCAAAATTGCTTTGGAAACAGTTACATACTACAGAAGCACAGAACACTGTTAGCACCACGCTATCCACTGTCCTGCCTCAACGGTGTTTTCTACAACAGAGCCAGGGGAATCCTACCCGGTGAGCATGACAGACAGGACACGCCTGGGGCTTTCCACTGGGCTCTCTGGAAGGAGCGCTCTGGGCCCGAAGAAGGGCCACCCTCCCCTCTGAAGCATCACGCAGGGCCTCACTCTACAAACCTCCATCTGCCTGGGGATCTCCACACATGTCAACAACGAGATTTTTGTCTCCACCTCCAGAATCAAAACATACCTTTGGAACCGGAGAAGTTTCAAGTCCCTAGTGCAACACAGCCAGTTCCCTGTCCTTCCAGTACTGCTTCCTCCCCACTCCGTTTATCCCTTCCTAAAAATAGGTCATATTTCAGATGTATTCGGAGAACACTTATGTAGGAGTGGCTGTAGCCCTGGAGGAGTGGAGGGTGGGAGAGACCCTAAAAATGTTAATTATCTGAACCGCACAGCTTAACATTCTGTACTCCAAGACGGTATTTAAGCCTATTTAGATTTTCTGTAAATTCTTTGAGACAAATGCAACTTCTAAGTGTGACTAGTAACCTCTAATTACTTGTGGAAATGGTAGATGTGAGACCAGATTAAATCCACCAATAATCCCCAAATCTCATTTTAGCCAAGAGCCCTGCTCTTTTCCCACCAAACCCAGCCCGAAAAGTAGCGACTACTAAGAACCACAAGGCCAATTTGGGTTCCAAGGTTTTCTTTCTCCTGCCCACCCTCTGGTGGAGATGTTCATGAATTGCCAAATTTCCAAGTGGTTAAAAAAAAAGCCTGCAGAAAGGAAAATAGAAAATTGGTGGCCTGGGCTACTGCCCAGCTAGACAAGCAGATGCCGAGTAACAGGAGGCTCAGAGCCCAGGCATAAGGGACCAAACCACAAGTCTAAGTCAGAGGCACCCTGAGTGACAGTTCCCAGAAGGACCCGTGCTGGCCCCTTTGTCCTGACACTGATACACCTGCATGATGCTTCTCTGCCCACTAGGACCAGCTTCCAAGGGCACAGAAGGGCGCAGCTTAGAACCTCCTCTCCTGGCTCCTCACATTAGACAAGATCAGGCCTGAATCAGTCTGGCTGCTCTCTTCTATTGAAAAGTTGATCTACAAACCCAGCATGGTGCCACATAGCCACAAGTGAGGCACCTTGGGAAGCTGAACCAGGAGGGCGACACGTCTGAACTCGGCTCCACAACACAGCAACTTAATGAGACCTTGTCTCAAAAAGTGAAGCTAGGAATATAGCTCAGCGCAAAGGCCCTGGGTTCAATCCCCTACACTGTTAAAACTAATGAATTGATATATTAATAAAATAAGGAAAGGGAAGGACTTGTTTGTAGAACTACTCTTGGTTCCCACTAGCCTGGTCTCAGTACTGTCTTCTCTTAAGGCATTTTATTTTTTATAGCTTGATAGTTTATTAACATTAGAACAGCGGTTTCACAATCCTTTTCAGCCCAAGTCTAGTTTGACAGAACATAAACATTTTATACCGTCTGTAGGGTTATTTGAAATTTCAAAATAAATATCATCAGCGAAGCAAATCATGCAAATCATTTCAGGGCAAAGGTCTCTCCCCCAAGCCTGAAGAATATTTTATTAAACAATTACATGTCACTTTTGATAACAACACCCATAGAGGGGTTGATATTTGATGGGTGTGTTTCTATGTTTCTGCCCCCCTGGCCAGTACCTTTGGCCCGCACTGGCCCCTACGTATCAGAATTAAATTTGGGCACCACAGGAAAGAACTGGGTAACTGTCTGGCCCTGGGGTGGAACGACAGACACATGCGGAAGTCAGGACCCAGAGGGAAGAAGACAAAAAGGGAAGGTGCCCGCCCAGTCAGATACCAAAGCCCTAAAGCCTGGCTCATGAATTTAAACTTGTGTGCTTCCCACAGAAGTCAGGCTGTGCACAATGACATCACGTTCTCGTCCACAGTACCTCAGGGTCCCAGTGTCTGCAGAGCGGGAAGGAGGTGACGGGGGTCTCCAGCTGCCGGAAGGAGGGCTGAGGAGGCTCACTGCAACTAGGGAACAGCTCAGCTCGGCACCCTCCTCCTCAGGGGGCGAGGCCCGCCTGAAGGGTTAAAGCGATTTTCTTTAGCGCAGAGCTGAGCCGGTGGCCTCGGGCCCTCTTTTCTGCCCCCCTGTGGCCATCGGGGGAAATAGCGGAGCGGCCGTCTGCCCTGAACCCCACTTCCAAGGCCTCCTGAGCTCCTCCATCCTCCGACTCTGCACCACCCCGCACAGCCTCGCCCCAAAGCTGGCCAGCTGAGGCTGTTTACCTAGAACCTGCGGGAAACCCTTTCCCAGCCCCTGGCCGTGCTGTGGTCGCATATGCTGGGAGGCAGAGCAGCCCAGGCCACCAGGGTTTGTTCATCTTTCTCCTAAAAGTGACTTCGCATGCTGCCCTGCCTGGGTGCCTGGCCTCTCCTTAAGCTGACCAGGCTAGAGAGGTTTCAGCTGGCAGGAAATGTGTTTTCTCTCCAAAACTTCTCACACAAGGACAAAATACAATGTGTTGGAAAATGACGAGCTTCGGTCTCAGCGGCTCTCCCCTATCCTGGTTGCCCCCAGTTAGGAACGGGTCTCTGGGAACAAAGATGAGTTGGAAACCTATTTTCCTTTGGCTGTCCCAAGTTTCTCCTCGTTCTGGGTCTCGTGTCAGCTGAGAAATTATTCATGAGGCCCCTTCTCCCCAGAAAGTCCAAGTGGATGTAAATCTGTCCCTGGCTGTTGCAGAGGGTCTGTGTTGTATGGGCCTTCTCTGGTGGGCTTTCAAGTATTAACTTTCCCAATGGGTCCCTCACTTCCAGCTCCTGAATGAATTGTCCCTCCCCCCCTGCCATTCCCTTGACCCCCAAGTGTGACTGTGAAGAGGGGTCTCCCACTGGATCTGGTCACACTGTGGGATTCACCAGTCACTGCCACGCCTGGGAACCCCATACGCTGTGTAGCTGACTGATACTTTGAAGTTGAAAGGAATAAACAGTGAACTGGGGCCCTTGAAACTTATTCCAGTCACAGATTTATCCCTTGATCGTAGGATCATTCTTAATGTCACCATTTTCTCTCTCTTCTCTCTCTCTTTTTCTTTCTTTGCTACTAGAATTGAATGTAGGACTTTCCCACTGAGCTACATATTCAGCCTCTTTCTTTCTTTCTTTCTTTCTTTCTTTCTTTCTTTCTTTCTTTCTTTCTTTCTTTCTTTCTTTCTTTCTTTCTTTCTTTCTTTCTTTCTTTCTTTCTTTGTCTTAATATTAAAACAGTCTTACTAAGTTGCCCAGGCTGGGCATCACAGGCACAGCCACCTCACCAACTACCATTCACCACCCTGAGTCTGATTGTCTTGTAGGGGGAAAATGCTCATTAGAATCCTCCTTTAGAGAACACAGTATTGTAATGTCCTCAGGCAGAAAACATGGTGGTGATCTTTTAAGGGTGGCCACTTATCAGAGGCCAGCAGTCACTGAGGACAGATGGGTCTGAAGCAGGGCTATGGATAGACTTCTCTTTATTTTGTTCTTTGCCCTTCTATTTTTTTCATTCTATGGATTTTGTATAAGAGTGTAAAAGGGAAATGGGCAGCTAAGCCCCCCCGCCCCGCTGCGCCAGGAGGCACTTATGGTTATCTGCTAAGCTGCATCAACAGTGCTGCAGTCCAGCCTCTGAGGCAGCAGCCAGGCACCTTTAAGCTGTCCATCCTGAGGCCTAAGTGGAAAGGCTTCCTTTTCCATCCCCACTGCTTAAAACACCGTTAGCATCACCGTGTCCCCGGCGTGTGCAACACACCTAGGTCGCCAAAGCCTCCTCAAGGAACCCCAAAGCAGCCACTCCAGGGGTCCTGACTCATCACATTCCCACAATTCACTCACCCCGGCCTGAGCTGCGCTGGGACGCCTTGGTTCTCCCACTGGACCCTCCCAGGCAAGGACAGGGCCCTCTGACTCCTTCATTATTTAAAGTTTTACTGAAATATTAACAACAACAAAAAAGTAAAACAAAGTGAAAAGTGAAAAGATGCAAAAATGCAGGCATGTAGCATGTTTATAAACCACAGACTTCTTACCCCAGAACAATTAAAGCCCTTCATAGGCTTGGGTGATCCTGACCCTGGTTTGGCTCATGGCTTCCGATTCCTGTTCGACCTGTCACTGCTGCTTCATTGGCACCATTCTGCTCTCGCTTGGTCTTCTTTTTAGGGAGCTAATGGCTTGGCTGGACTCTTAGTTCTGTTCCCCGAGCTGTGGCCTCTGAGCTAAGCAATGACACTCTAGCGAAGACAACTCTCTCCCTGTGGAGTCTCCAGTTTCCTCAGTGGGCCTCCTGGTGGTCCCAGTCTCTCCTCCAGCAGCCCACAGAGGGGCACTGAGCCTCAGGTGGAAGCCCAGGCACCCGGGCAGCAGACACAGCCCCTCCCCATCTGCCCAGAAGCCAGCCTACTCAGCACTTAGCCCTCCTCTCCCCACCCCCCTCTGCCCTCGTGCTGAAAACCACCTGTTTTGCGTTTGGAAAGCCTGGAAGCACTCCCACCCTCCACCCTCAGAGACCTCCCACCAAGTTCCAGTTTCCAGCCCAAGTCTACATTGGGGTTCTTGCCTCGGTTGAAGAACAAATGAAAAGTCACAGGTTCTGAACTCACTCACACGGTCCAGCTTTATCTTCTGGGCCTGGCTCGCCTGTGCAGGATGCAAAGTCTGGTAAAGTCCCAGTTTGTCAGTCCCAGTTTGTAAGGCTGGTCGGTAATCGCCGGACCTGTCAGATCTGAGTGTCTGTAAAAGCCAGAGTTATTTCTGCAGGACTCCTTGGTCCCTGTGAACACGCTCGAAATGGTTCAACCAGCAAAAACTATGACACCGTTATGTCACGTACTATAAAAC
Organism: Thryonomys swinderianus; assembly: GCA_004025085.1. Lineage (NCBI taxonomy): Eukaryota > Metazoa > Chordata > Mammalia > Rodentia > Thryonomyidae > Thryonomys > Thryonomys swinderianus. The sequence continues at coordinate 20,998 of PVIC010004583.1, forward strand.
CACAGCCACAAATAAACAGGTTCATGCGTCCCTACGCAGATGAAGGAAACCACCTGACTAGCAGATTCTCAGTGCTCGAGTGATGCCAATCTCTTCCAGATTTTTTAAGCTTTCTCTTAGCATTTGCTACTGGGCAAGTGGCAATGAGCATCAAAGGTTGGAGAACTTTTGGAAGATTAAAAAGTTTAAAGCCACCGACTCTCCCAAAGCAGGGAGCAGAATAATGGCGTCTCCAAAATGTGCACTTCCTGATATTGGGAACCTGTGAGTATGTTGCTTCAGGTAGCAAGGAGGTCACTGCAGAGGCACTGAAGTTAAGGGTCCTGAGACGAGACTCTTCCCGGGAATATCTGGATGGACTCAAAGGAATCACAGGGGTCTTTGTAAGTGCAAGAGAAAGTCAGGAGACTTGAGGCAGAGAAAGATGCGGAGACGCCAAACTGCTTGTTTTGAAGATGAAGGGAAAGGCTGTCTGCTAAAGAACTCAGGAAACCTCGAGAAAGTGGAAAAAATCAAAGGAATGGATTCTCTCCAGAGGCTCCAGGAGGAATGAGGCCCTGCCAGCATCTTGATTTTAATCCTGTGAGACCGATTTCAGGCTTTTGACCTCCAGCACTGAGATATAATAAATTCGCATTATTTTAAGCCACTACATTTGTGGTAATTTATTACAAAATACAGATTAACACTCTCCATGAACTTAACTGTTTGGAAAAAGGACACTTTCTTTTTGGTTTGATGGGAACTCTCCAGAACAACACAAATGTAAAAGTGTTCTTATTCATTAAAAGAGCTGTCATTTGTCATTTACTCAGTACCTTCACTAAGCCAGAACCTTTACCATTAGATAGACCAGCGAGAACCTTCTGAGAGGCCTGGGGATGTATCTCAGTGGTGCCGCACCTGCCTGGCAAATGTAAGGTCCTGAATTTGATCCCCAGTACTGAAAAAATAAACTAAAATCCAGAAAGTTCCAAACAAGAATGTGCATTAAGAATTGGGGTCCGAGGAGATACATTCCTGGCCTAGTGGCAGTGCCCGGGCACGAGAGAACAAGTGTGTGTGTGCATGTGGGGGTGAGTCTGTGAACATATGTGGGAGCTGTTTAAATATGTGCATATGCAAATGTAAGAAAGTACCTGGTAAGTTCATGGGTTTGTGTGCATAAAAGCACGTGCATGGGTGAGTGAAAGGTGCACAAACACGTGTGTGTGAGTCTGCGTGTGTTCGAGGCAGTGTGAGTATTGAGTGGGTGTGGGAGTGCATCCACACATGTGCACATGTTGCCAGTGGTGGGTGAGTGTGAGTGTGTGTGAATCTGTGCGTGGGCATCCTGGGGCGGGCAAGCCTTCTCGTCACAGAATCCCTACAACAGTGGCCTCTAAGTATCGGTGCATGTGCCACCCAGGCTGGCCCTGGGTCCTGCCAAAGAGGAAAGCTCTGAGGAAAGTGCACCCCGCTAGTGCATTGAACTCAGGGGTAGGAATTGTAAATTTATTTTGCTCTGTGACAGTATAATTAGCTCCCCCAGTGAGGAATGAGAGGGCAGCGCACTCCTGACAGCTGTGGGAGCTGCCTTCCTGCCCCGGTAAATCTAGTCTTCACGATCCCCTTACACCTGTTTAAACAAGGAACAAGATAGGATTTATTTGAAGTTCAAGAGGCCATAAGATCTCTGGTCTAAACCTAGGCCTGGATATAATTAGAAAGATAATTAATTCTTTGTTCTGAAAGATTTTGTAGCCCACAGTTTCCTCAAAGCTTGGACAGTTTGCTTCATTCCCAGAATGTCTCCCTCCCAGAATGGGTAAGGGCAGGGCGAGTGGAGTCCGGGAGGGGGAGGCGCCTTCCTGGCCAGAGGCCCTGGGCGCTGCTCCTGCACCTTGCTGAGCACGGAGGCCCAGCCCCAGGAGGATTCCTGTTCTTCCAGCCCTCCGGGCCTTCTCACACTCGGACAAGGACCTTGTTACCTTTTCTTTATTTAAAGTTTTACTAACACAACGACAATTATACAGCTTATAAAAATATTAATTTCTAGCTGTGCATAAGCACACAGCTCGGTGACAGTGCCTAGCATAAAGTACATGGGAATATCTGTTAATTCGTCTTCAGAACTGCAGCTGATCTCACTCGAAGACTGCATTGAAAGTCAAACTGATGGCTCTTTGTGAAGCTGGGATTGGAGCGACGCCCTCCTGTGACCCTGCATTTCTCCAGGAGTGACTCTAGCGGTGGCTGGAAGACTGCGCTCAGCCAGATCTCTAGGTTTAGGACCGGGTCCCGCGGCGATTCCTCCTCTGGCCTGCAGAGGGAGCCGCTGCAGTTCTGAGTTCCCACAGCACGCTGAGTGTAGGGAGGTTGAGACCCACAGGCTGCACATGGGCAGATGCAGAGGCAGGAAGAGGGCCAGGCAGCGCACATCTCGAGGAGGGAGAGTTCTCCAGCCCAGGGGCCTGAGAGAGACAGACAGAGGGGGGGGGAGGGAGGGAGGGCGGGAGAAGGAGAGAGACAGAGACAGAGACAGAGACAGAGACAGAGAGAGAGAGAGAGAGAGAGACAGAGAGAGAGAGAGAGAGAGAGGGCCATGATGGAAACACTGAGCACTCCTGGCATGTCCAGCCCCACTCTGTACTCGGTACAGTCACAGGCCATTTAATGTCGGGGCTAGTTCTGAGAGAAGCGTCATCAGGCAGTCAGATCACTGTCAAAGCGTCACAGAGTGCACTTGCGCGGCCCAGACAGCCTGGGGCAGTCACGGGGCGTGGCCCCTTGGTGCAATCAGGAGACACAGTGAGCAGAACTGCCTAAGCTTGCTGGCACCATACCATGGCCCGTGTTTCCCAGCTTTGTTTTTCCTAGCACTAGCACGCTCTAGAAAAATAATGAAAAGTAGGTAGTATACTGGCACACATAAATCAATAAACACCGTCGTTCATCGCTATTAAGTATTACGCACTGGACATAATTATATGTACAACACTTATACGACATGGCAGCACAGGAAGGTTATGACACCAGCATCACCCCAAGCTTGTGAGTAATGCATTGCGCAGCACTGTGATAGCTTCATTGTCACTGGGCTGATATGATAGGAAATTTCCAACTCTAATATAACTTACAGGGCCACCATACTACAGTGGTCTACTATTGACTGGAACACTGTTCTGTGGTATATGATTGTATATTGATTCATTTAATCTTCAGAACAACACTTTGAGGTGAATACATTATTATCCTGTTTCTACATGAGGAAACTGAGGCAAGAGTATAGCACCTAAAGTCACCGAGCCAAGAAACGGCAATCCTAACAGTCTGACTCCCAAACCCATGTTCTTAACCACTCTGCTGGCTTCATCCTTCATATATCTAGTAGAAAGACCCACGCTCCATCCTATCTCTGCTAGACCAACTCAGTAGAAACCTTTGGTTACCTTCAGTTATCCTCTGTGGCAAGTTTTGCTCAGAATTGGGAAGTACGCAGAAGTCTGTTGCGATTGTGAGAGCTGTGGTGGGCTCCTTGAAATTGTTCCTCTCGCTCCAGAGCCCAGGAAACATCTTTGTGGGGAGGAGCTCTGAGCTGCAAGAAGTATGAAAAACTTTCAACAATTGTGAATCCAGGGTAGGTGGGAGCTGGGGTATCTCTATTTGGATCTTCCTATAGATTTTCTTAAAAAGAAAGAAGTGGCTGAGGGCTGATAGAAAAGTCTTGGCAAGAATAGATACATGATGGTCATATGCAATCATATATTCACATGTCTGTTAGGCACAAAAGAAAAAGAATTCATAAAGGAATAAAGAACAAGGCAATGACTGCTTATAACTCAGCCATCCAGGAAAGACATCAATGTTTTAGTAATTAGCCTTGATGTTCTAGCATCAGTGGCTAAGTGTGTATAGTCTACTGCGAGCAACCAGGCTGTGCTTTTCTACTGCCAGCCTTGCTGCCAGACAGTCAGTGCTGTGGATGCCTATCCGATTATCTGTTTGTGTCTCAGCTATGAGGACCGGGAAGGAAGGAGGGGCCAAGCCCTCCAACACATGAACCTTTGGGGGACAAGGCACAGCAGTAGTAAAGATGTCGTTCCCCAGGCCAAACCCATGGCCTCTCTTCGCCCTTGAGATTGTCCCACCCAGAGAAGACCCCAGCACTTGGGGGGAAATGTATTTTTTTAACTGAATTTTATTTTTAAGAAATAAAAGAATATGAGATTTCATAAATTTGATGTTGTGGTTGAAAGTGAAGAGGTGGCAACACGGTCAGGAGGCCTGGGCTGTCACAAGCCTTCGGGCCCTGAGGAGAACTCTCACTGGTTTTATACTGTGCTCGTGCCAATTTCTGAACAAGGAGCCCCACATTTTCATCTTGCACTTATGTGCTAATTCTGAAGCCCAACCCACTACAATGAATGCCTCCTGTATCCTCTCAGGCAGAAGTTTGAAGACTTTTCTATCTTTAGGGAGAGAGAGTTTGAGCAGGTAATGTGAACTTTAGTCACTGGCCAACCCATATACACCATGACTGCCTGGTCATTTATGCTGTTATATTTGCATGGTGCTCCTTTATCAGGGGGGTTGTTACATACATCTTTTCTTATGAAAATAGAGCTAAATATAAATTTAATATGGTTTATGATGAAGTGGAATATGAAACCCATAGTGGCACACAGTAAAATTAGCTGAGATGGGAAGGCAGCTCCTTATAGAGCCGTGTTTCAGTGCATTTCAGTGGAGAAGACTCAAAAACTCTCGGCAGCTCTGAGTCACAGCCTTCCTGGCCTCTTCCCAGTGACACACCCTTGTCTACCCCAGGCAGCCTGGAGCCATTCTCCTACACACTCAGCCTTTCATTTGGACAGAGCTTCAGAAGTCATCAGTCTAGTATCTTTGCATGCATTTGGAACTGAATAGTCTGCTTCCAAAGTTGTCAGATCCTGATATTTGTGATGTCTCTCCAGTTTGTTCCTAAGGTGTTGGGGCTCAGAAAGATTCCTTTATATTGGAAGGACACCTTTTCCCAAGTTCTGAAACTCACTCAGCTCCAGCACGAGGCTTCCAGAGGCTTAGTACATGCTGGCCCCACACCACACATACACACGTGCTTGCGCACACACACACACACACACACACACACACAGACATCAAAGGTACAAGTGTGACCAGGAAACAGGAGACTGAGTGCATCCTCCCTCCTCCTCGGTCTCCTCTGTGCCCATAGCTGCTCACTATCTGCTGGCTGCGATCCTCCTTCTCTGTCGTTCCTACAGAGCACAGTCATCACACGTGCAGAAAGTCTGAGTCCAGATACAGAGCAGAGGGCATCCCAAGCAAGACAAGCTGGCTGCCCTTGCACCTTCAAGGAAATGCAACAAACAACAGTAGCTACATTGGAGGAAGTGCTTCTGGGTGTGGTTTCTAATTGTCCTACAATAAATGAATGCACATTCCTCCTGTAACTTCGGTTTAAAGATAAGGAATTACAATTCTCATAAGTGCTATAAATGTGGAAGATGCTCTGTGTCTGAAACCATACCTGTTAGAATTCCTTTAGGATATTAAAGAAATGGCACTCTCCACTAGATTGGACACAGGTAGCAAACATGCTCTCTGCAGGTTTGACTCCATCTTCCCTACTTACCATTTGGTAAAATAGTATAATAGTTCCTGCCTCTTAGGATTGTGTGTCTTTTCTGTATTAAGGATAGAATAAAGGGCCTTTGTGCTGAGCTGCATCTCCATTCCTTTTTATTTTGACGCAAAGTTTCACCAAGTAGGCTGGGCTGAAACTTGGAATCCTCCTGTTTCAGCCTTCTAGAGCACTGGGATTACAGCCACATGCCATCGCAGCTGGCTCTTCCGAGGCTCTTTCTGAGGATTTGGTGCCATACTGAAGAGGAAGCACCTGCCATGGGTGCACACTCACCAGATGTTAGCCATGGTTGTGGGTCCCTCTCTTCCTTTCCCTCCCCCTCTCGTTTCCTTCTTCTCTTCATCAACACCACCTTCCCAACCCAGAACCTTACAGTAAGTCTCTGACTTACTAACATTTAAGTTGGGAACTTTCACAGGTGTGCAGTGTAAGACAGCTTACAAAGGAATCTGACTTACAGACAGTTCTGGAACCTAACTCATTCGTATGTTGGAACCTTACTGTCTTTGAACACTGCTGTCCATCCGGGCTGAGAACAAACATTAAAGGACCCTGGCTCTTCAGTATGCCACCACCCTTCGGAAATCTGAGGTGAAGCCTGAAGTTCCACAATTCTAACAAGAGCCTGGACCACACTCGGAGACCTGAGAGTAAAGCTGAGTTCATGTCCAAGGAACAAAATGTCCTTGAATATGTTCAGATGTAACCTCTCCTACGGGCTCTCTTCTGCTTGGGTGGAATTATATCATCAGTAAACACAAGCATCTTCTTCAGAATGGTATCCCCCGTGCTGCTTCTGGCATACTAAGGCATTTGTCCCAAATCAGGGCCTCTCCCCATAGGGAACTTCTACTTGACGTGTCAGTTTACAAATACAGGCCACACAGATCCTACTCTTGGCGCTAAATGAGAGCTGCAGACAACAAATGAGACCAAGACTCCAGGCTCTATTTTAAATTCTGTACCGAACTAAAGCCCAAATACTTACTTTGAAATGCTGAGGTTGAACGTGTGCTCCAGATGCAGGATCGCACTCATCAGCCCGAGCTCTTCATGTGAGAGTCGAGTCTCTCTACATAAATACTCACTCCCACGGGATGTGTGACGTGCCCGGGTGTCGTCAAGTGCTCATAGTTACAAGTTTTTCTCATTCCTCATTAGGAAAGGAAGTGTGACTTGAGATACGGAAGTCATCTGGGACCAAAATACACAGGCTGCGGCTGGACCACACCATTGTATCCATTGTGTAGGGAACATGCTTCTCTCATCTGACTGCATTTTGTGGAGCTCTCGCCTCCTGCTTTACTCCATTTGAAGGTTATTATATGCCATGGAAACAGTGATGTCAGACCAACGCGGTGAGGCACGGGCCCATGCAAAAACACAAAATAATGAAGTTATTATTAGGTTGAGCAGCAGCCAGTGGAGGGGGTCACCTCTCCCAAGCCCTGTGTTTCAGACGAGGCAATCTGGTCAGCTGCGGGGCAGCACACTTAGGAAAAAGAGTCTGTTTTAAGTAGCACTGGGGCCTCAGGATAGATGTATTGGCCCTGAGAAACCAGAAAGTGATTTGATGATGTTGGTGAAGGAGGAAACTACATTAGTGATCAGGAGTTCATTTCAGGATAAGACATTCCTATTAAGTCAGGACCCTTTAGAATGGGCACATCTGGGAAACAGGACTTTCTGGAGATTGTTGAGTTAAGCTGACTGAGCTTCCTTGGAAGCCATGGGGGGCAAAGTAAGGCTTGAAGGCCTCTGGGCAGGTAAGGGGTAAATAGGACTACCCAGTACCATCAGCAGTCTGATTAGCACTGGTGCTAATTCCACTCCAGTCATCCTAACTTTTGAATCTCCCAATAAACTGTCAGTCAATCCTCACTGATAGATGCAGAAACAGACTTGAAGTTTGCTGTGCCCTGGCCGAAAACTATCACAAAGTCATAGAATATGAACTTGAGCCCATTTTGACTTCTACTTCCTTTAGAACCTACTTTCTTAGCTATCTTAAGGGACACATTGTGTCCTTAAGGAAAAACATTGAACTGAAACTTTAAGGTTCAAATCTACGGGGCTAAAAGTGCTTGATATCACTAGATTTATGCAACACATCATGGCCTGGTGGTGGAGGGCACCTCCCATCCACATCCTGGGGTGGGAGAGAGATCAGGCTCCCTCTGCTGGTTCTCACCAGCAACAGCAAGCAAATCAGAGACCAGTGCACACAGCGACTCTTCTCCACCATTTACACGGCATCTCCTGGGCCTGTGCTAGACACCAAGCTTAGCTTCACCAAGACACTGAGACTACTGACTCCACTGACAGATCAAGGGGCAGAGACGTGGCAGCTTCCAGGAATGTGTTCCGAGTCACTGGACTGATAAGGAGCCACGCCTTTTGGCCAGCAGAAGTTAGGCCTTGCTTACTGTGCTTCACTTCCTGTGGGAAGAGAGCTGGGGACCCCAGGCGAGTGTGAGCCCGAGGTCTGAGCCTACTAGGACAGTGTCAGGAGGCCCATGACCATTGAGGCCAGCTTCGTTCTTCTCCCTGGCCATAGTCTTCCTCCCGGCACCAGAACCTCCCTTCTGGCCAGTGCCCCCCCAGTATGATTACCAATGAATACATCACTCACCTCTGCATTACCGAGTGTCTCCCTTGTACAGAACTTGGAGCTTTTAGTGAGGGTCAGCAGGACCATCTACCTCAGTATCCCTAAGGGCGAGATCTGGAAAGGCAGATGCAGGTTTCACCCAAATCTTTCTGTAGGAGTGAAAAATTCAGAGACCAAAAAAGAATTCAGAACAGGCACCGTAGATGGAAAACATCCATGCAGAAATCCATGATCCTCCAGCTCTAGTGGCATCTGGATCCAAGAAGGAAGAGGAAGTAAGTCCCACAGCTGCAAACCAAACTGATACTTGGTTGCTATTCAATTATGTAAAGTATCTATATTAGAAAGTAGCCATGAAATAAAACTCAGGAGCTAGTGCAGAGTAAGAGGGGAGAAATTTAATTTTTCAGCCAGTCGTTAGTCACTGGATGTTGGATTGAGACCCAGTTTCTAGATTTCCTTATGACACATTATCTTTCTCAGAGCCATGCTCTGCTTCCATGCTCTGCCAACACCTAGATTCTCCCCACCTGTGGCTGCACATAGATCATTGCAGGCTGTACGCAGCACAACTGCAGGGGGTGCCATTCACATCAAAGTCCTTGTGAATCTAACCATTGGTCCTTAACCTGGGTTACATGTTGGAAACATTTAGGGAAACTTTAAGCACTGTTAATGCTTTCAGACAGTCTATTTTAATTGGTCTACATAGAGCTTGGATTGAAATTTTTAAGCTGCCCAGCTGATTTCAATATGCAGCCATGTTTGGGAGCCATGAGTCAGATTATGCTGTGAATAGTCCCCCATGGAACCATGAGGCCTGTAACCTGCCTGGCCCGTCAAATGGGCCTTGTCTACACCAGTTAGCCCCCATACAACCCCAATAACCCAAACAAGCTGGAAGGGGTCTAAATACATAGTGTTCAACCTTTGATGTCATATTTTCCCTTGCATTGGGATTGGAGTTTACAAAAATGTAGGGACGGATCCTTTAAAAGATCTTACCCTTCCTGCTTCTTTCTAAGGAATGAGGGAGCAGTGGCCGGGGCCTAATCCTACTGAAAATTGGGAATCTTTTCAAGCTCAGTCTTGGAGGCCGCCCAACTCTGGTGCTCTGCCTGGGGTGCGCATGCTGCTTTGATCGTCTGAGAGAGTGATTTAGGCTGTTGGAAGAATCTGGCTCCTTTCCTTCAGTACCCAGGTCACTCCCTGGTTGTAAATCAGCCACCTTTAGCAGTTGCATTTTCCTCTCTCAGCCCACAAGGGAACTGCAGCGTTTTTTTACTGAATTAGCAACTTAATTGCACCAAACATAGTTCTAGTGCCCCAAAGATGTTGGGCAGGTCCCCAAGGTGTCCAGCTCGCCCTCTTCCTCTTCGTCCAACCCTCCCCAACCCAGGAAGCAAGTTAAACGCTGGAAATTCTACCTTATTAAATTGCAGCCCTTGGAGTGAACTTAATTTATTTTGCATATGTCAATACTGTCAAATCCTGCCATATGAATTCAGCATCACCACTTCTATAACAATTAATGGCCTTCAAAAGGGTGGCAGAGGCCAAAAATCCCACAAAAATCCAGTAAAATGAGGCAAAAATGGGACATAAACAAGTCCTTGGTGTAGTGGCTTAGTCAAAAGCTTGCGTATTTTACAATTTAGATGGTCTGTAAATCCTTGCTGCCCTCCTGCCCATAACACATCTGTCCTAAAGGTACAAACTTTTCTAGTTCAACCCTTGCAATTAATTGGCTTGTGTATTTGTATTTGACATTTCAAAGTTAAATATTTTTGCTTCAGCACAAGGATTCAAAAACAAATATTTTTTTAAAGCTCCAAATTCTTAAGCAGATATTCAAATCCAGACTGAAGTAAAAGGAAAAAGAAGAGAAGAGGAAGAGACAGACAGATAAGTACTGAACAGAGTGTTAGTTGTCTGCCCCAAACCTAGTCTCTTCTCTGCCCCTTGAAGCAGAGAAGCAACACCAAATATCTTCCAGATTCCTTAGCAGCTTGTTATGGCTGGGCCAAATTCTGGTCAATGAGGCAGATGTAGAAACATAGTCATGTCTTAATATCCATACGGGAATGGCTCCATGACCAACAGTTATCCAAACCCATGAAGCTTAACCCCTTTTATTTCTTGCATTCAACAAGGTTAAGCAACTTGTTTAGTCATCCAGTTAATAGGTGGCAGAACTAATATCCTAATTCAGCTTATGCTTTTATTTGAGCCCTATTTTGCAATCAAAAGAGCATGAATTTAAAACTACAGTTGGCAAGCAAATAGCTCTGAGAATTTGCAGTTTTGGATTCACATGCTGTGTGTGACCTCCTGAGGCTATGAATTACTGAATTAGCAACTTAATTGCACCAAACATAGCTCTAATGCCCCAAAGATGTTGGGCAGCTCCCCAAGGTGTCCGGCTCACCCTCTTCCTCTCCATCCAAGTCAAGCCTGAATGCATCCTCGACCAAAGGCATCTGGTGGACAAGTGTGTGGTAGATAATCCAAAGATGCTCCCTCCAGGACTGGCTTGACATCTGTGCGTAAGGCTTCCCATCATCTGCCCCTCCACCCTGATGCCCTCAGTGAGCAGTAATAGAGTCTCAGGCTCCGCAGGATCTTACCTCTGCTTAAAGAATGGTAGCTATAGGGTAGCCCCATGGACAAGATTTGCTGATTTTCTATGACTTTACTTTCAAACCCAGCCATTATCTACACACAATATTGATGACAGTAGCATAAAAGATGTGACAGACAAATCAGCAACCTATATGGCTTAGCAAAGAAATCAACTATGCTGACCCACCTGAATTCAGTAGGGAAGCCTCTTCATTCTGGTCCATGAACTGTGGGCAACAGTGAAATGTGCTCAAGAGAGTTTTGGGGGAAGAAAAGCTGGGATTGAAACTAGGGCCTCAGGTATGCTAAGCATAAACCCTGCCACTGGGCTACACCTCCAGCCCAAGAGAACTTTTAATTCTAAGCAGGAAACACCAATTAAGTGACAGAGCTATTTGTCTGTAATGAAGATAGTCTAGTCTTGTGGTGAAGCTTGTAGCAGAGCTATGAGAACCACGCTGGGCCTCAGAGAGGTGGTTTCCTTCACATGAGCCCAGACCCTGCCTGGCTACATTAAATATTTGCTTTTCCAAGCAGTGGAACAAATTTCCGAACACCTCTAATGCTAATTCTGAAAATCAAATCAATGTTTTATTTTCTGTTGTTAGCATAATACATTAAGACAATAGTTGCCATAGATGAAATCCAATCTTTAAAATACACAAGAAGAAATTATGTGATCTATATAAAGCCAGAATCTTTGGGGTTGGTCTTATGTCACACTTGAGGGAAGAATAAAACTAGGTTCTGCTGTGTGTAACAGAAAAAAGCAAAGTGATAGTGGCTTAATCAAGATAGAGAAGTTTATGTCTCTTTCATTTGAAAGAAGTCTCAAGTAGCATGTTAGTTATTGGCCCCAGCCTCCTTTTATTTTTTTTAAAAGATTTTTTACCATTTTGATAACAAGTACCCTCTGTCATCAAGATCATTTCATGATTCAAAGTGGCTGTGATCACATACAAGTTGTACTCTTCAAGAATGAGTTAAAGCAGAAAGAAAGCAAAAACTCCCCAACTAACTACCTTACAAGTAGGCACTGAGAAATCTCTGAAAAGTCTGCTTATATCTGATTTCAATGGAACTAATCAGATGGCCAAATTTAGCTGCAAAGGAAGCCGGTAAATGTAGTCTTTTAACTACCCTCCCATGATATGGGTTAGCAGTTCTCAACATTTAGAAGACCCTTGTACTTTTTTTTTTTTTTTTTTTTTGAGACAGGGTCTCGCTTTGTAGTTCGGGCTGGCTCTGAGCTCACTATGTAGCCTAGGCAAGCTTCGAACTCAGCAATCCTCCTGTCTCTGCCTCCCGAGTGCTGGGATGACAGGCATGAGCCACCACGCCTGGCACTGTGGTATGTGGTATTGATTGCTGGTGGGCGTGAGTCTCCATGCCCAGCATTGTATGTGGTTTCCGGGGATCAAACTCAGAACCTTGCACTTGTGAGGCAGGCACCAGAACCACTGAACTAATCCTCCGGCCCGACCCTTGTATCTTTTAAAAGCATTGAGGACTCCATGAAGCTTTTATTTGTGCAATATCTATTAGTATTTACTATATTAGGATTTAAAACTACCAAATTAGGAGATTTTTAAAACCAATTTAAAAGTTAAACTTATAAGCCATCTATATGTTAAATAAGATGCATTTTCCAAAGCAAAAATGAAAAGGTGAGAATGGTATAGTTTTAGACTTTTACAGTTTTTTAAATGTTTGATTTTAAAAGAGGATAGGCTTTTGTATTTGCTTCTCCACCTAATATGTTGTGATATATCACTTTGGTTAAATTACATGAAGAAAGTCTGACCTCCTACAAATATGTAATTGGAAAATGTAAGAGTTTCCAGACAATTGTTGATATTCTTCTTCAGCTTGACATAACATTCATGTGGTAGTTTTTAAAAGATTAGTTACAACATGGAACCACATAAATCCACATTTTGTACCAGTTACATTGAAACCCATTGGTCTTATGTATTAAATGAATTTTTTATCCATTCATGTTATTATAATAGTCATGTAGAAAAAATGTGTGCACGGATTTATGTAGATCTCTCACATGTTGACACATTTCATGATATGATTTTTAAAAATATCCCCACTCATCTCAAAAAAGAAAATTCTACTTTTGGGAGGTTGTCAGGCTCACTATGACAAATACAAGTTTTCAAACCTTTTTATTTTCACTTGAAAGGTTGAATGTTATCTTTGGCAGCTAATGCCCCCAGTTAATTCCTGTGATGGAGAGTTTCACGTGTTCAGTTGTGAAGAGAAGTCTGCCAAACATACGGGTTTCAAGAACCGTGGTGCACCTACCAGTCATTATTTTGAAAAAAAAAGTGCCGTTTATAAACAATGCAGGTTGTTCTGCCGCCTCTCGACTGCAGAAGGGCTGCCCCTCTGAAGAGCCTCAGTCATGTTCACAGGCAGCGTTAGATACATTACCATATATTACCAATTTCCCATGCTGTGAAGAAGGTATTCACTCAGGACTTGAGATTTTAATATATTCAAGATTTTACTGCCTCAATAAATATTTTCAAGGGAAACGGGCAACTTTTATTTTTAATCTACATATTTATTATAATTGGTCTTGAAGGATAAAATTACTATTAGGCTGTGTGACGCTTATATTGGGTTTTCTATGGGCCCTGTGACACACTGGCACAACCTGTGTAACTTAAAAATAGCAGAAATGAATTATCCTGCAGTTTGGATGCTGAAAGTCTCAAATCAGAGGGGTGGCAGGGCCACACTTCCTCTGGAGGCTGTGGGAGATGCTATCCCTCGTCTCTTTCAGCTCTGGTGGCTGCTGGCATTTCTTGGCCTGTGGCTGCCAGCGCTCCAACCTCTGTCTTCACATGGTATTCTCTCTTTAGTCTGTAAAATATCCCTCTGTCTCTTTCTTTCAAGGATATATGTAGTCACCTTTAAGGCCCACAGAGGCGATCTTGGTTATTCTTTCCATCCCAAGATCCTTTAGTGAATCACATCTGTAAAGTCCCTTTTCCCAAATAAGATAACTAACAGGTTCCAGGATTAGGGTCTGGTGTCCTGGGAGCAGGGCATTGTGCTAATGCTTGCTGCAAGCCACCAGGAGATCAGTGCATTATTACTTTCGCACGATCAGTGCAAATGTGCACAGAACTAGTGAATAATGTTTTAGAATTATTACTGGCTTCGTTTTGATCTTGTAGGAAGGATGTGGATCATACTTTCACAACTTCTCATATTAAGGAGTAAATGTAGGCTCTACAAACAATTCTCTTCCGCCCTGGGAATGGGATCTCTTTGGAGCGAGGGAAACAGAGATTAAGACCCCACCGACATGCATCGTCTTTGGAAAAGAGGGATTCACAAGAATCTGCCTTCGCGCCATGGAGCCCCCAAAATGATGGAGGTGCACGCAGTTCCGGGGAGGATTCCGATTCTTTAAGTCCCCATCCTTGCAGGAGGGAAGAACAAATCACCAAGTTGGCGAGGAAGCGCTGAGCCCGGCAGAACCGAGAGAAATGATCCCGCAAGAGAACGACTTGCGGTGGGGGAGAAGGGACGCGGAATAGGCCAGCGTGCTTCTTGCGCCGGCAGCAGAAGGTTCAGCGACCCAGGAGAACCCAAGCCAGAGTGCAGGGCAGGGGGCCGGGGTCAAAGGGTGCGGATTTCCGGGGCCCGACGCCCCCTGTCGGCGGTGCCCGGTTCGTCCCGGGGCTGCTCTGCAGCGGAGAAGCCTGTTACTTGGGCTCCGCCCAGGGTGCAAAGGTGAAGGCTCTTGGTTCTCTCCCGCGCTGTGAATTACCGGAACAACTTTCCAGGACGTGGGCGTGGCCGTGGGCGGGGCGTGGTTAGGAAACTATGAAAGCACGGCTGGGGTGGAACCTGACCCGGGACTCGAGGGTGTGGGCTGTCACCCTGGACCTTGTCCCGGAGAACTTGAGCAACAGCACAGGAACGTGGAAAACCTCTCGTACCCGCGACAGCCCTGGTCCTGTTCGTGCATCTGTAGCCGCGTGAAGTGTGGTCCAGGTTACATGCACGACGTTTGCACACACAAATGTACACAGACATGTCCCGCTGGTTTCTATGCGTCTGTGGGTCCATCTGAGCAGGGGCAATGGATATTTATTGCTCTACGACTCAAGATGAGGTACATTCCAGTAAATGGGCTTAACAGAAGTACAAGGAGAAACATTTCCTTCTCTTCCTCCTCTATTCCGAAAATAATGTCATGAATAGGTAATATATACATCGGCTGTAAAAAAAAATTCCTTAATATCCATGGATTAAAGGGAGAGGTGAGTGTCTCCCATCCTCCACCCCAGAAATAATTATTATTACTGCTTTTATGTATTAAGAGATTTTCATGCACAAAAATGGATACATACATGGATACAGTATGCATATCCACTTTTTAAATTATGTTCTTTTAAACTAGTGGATGTGAGGGTTAGGACAGGACAGTCTGTATCTACTTACACTGAGGAGAAAGCAGACCTTCAAACACATTTTGTGTGTCTATGATTTACACACGTGTAAGTTTCACAACACTGCACAAATTCCTTGTTATAAAAATACTTCTGAATCCTAGAAAATGGATTTCCTTACCAGGTCGTCTTGTAATTCATCTTCTTAAAGCTCAAAGCAAACAGAATTCCCTACCTGAGACTATTTTTTGACTTCCCAGAAGTGGGTAGAATTATTTCTGAGGAGTTGTCTTCACTTTGGGAATGTCATCAATTCTTTAAGAGCAATCCAGAGAAGGTTTATTTAGTACAGCTTTCTGTTGATTTTATAACCAACTGCTGACTGCTTAGGACATAAAAATCTAGAAGATTTATAAGTAGTAAGTGGGGAAGAAATCCATAAATCATATTCTATAATAAGAGTCTGTAGGTGAATACACATGTGTGCACACACTTACACATTTTCAACCTCAAAGAGAGAGTGGTAGGCATGTCCAGAAAATATATTCTTTTCTAATTTGAGGAGAGTCAAGAATTCACTGGTAACAAGCCCACAGTCAGTAACTTCTGAATGTTAAATTGTTCCTTGTAATATTTTAATGCAGAGCAAGAGGTTTTGCTTTTTTGTTTCTTAATGACAAAATCCTTTTGGAATATTGAAGAGTTTTTTATAGCCCCTGGAGGAAAGAAGTTTTCTTATTAAAAGTTTTACCAACCAAGCCAACAAAGCTGATGGCTACTGAGATCATCTGATAGTCTTGAAGGTATTCTGTGAGAGAAAATTCTCAACCAAACCCTCAAAGATCTTTCCTTTTTCATTTATTTTTCAGGCCTGTGTTTAGAAAAAACTAATAAAATGGTAAGAGTGAGAAAAAAATCTAATTCTAGTTGCATCCTAGACTTTCATAGAGCTGACAGAAGAAAAATAAGTGAAAAATCTTGAAAAAAACTTGTTTGAAATTTAATAAATATGGATCTACTGTCATGCATTTGCAAATTGCTTCCTCAAATAAAGTAGAAAACAGGAAGAAATTTAGGATGCATTTAGCAAAAATCTGATCTTGTTTGGATCTTGAGCCAAGCCAAACAATGAGGAAAAGTTAAGAGATGAAGAGATTGGAAAAATTGACTACTGGCTAAATACCTAATAGTAAAGTTATTGTAAATTTTTAGGTGTGATAATTGTATTGCAATTGTTCTTGAGTCTTCATCTTTTAAAGATATATTTGAAATATTTTAGGATAAAATACTTTGATGGTTTAGATTTGCTTTTTTTTTTTTTTTTTTTTTGAGACAGGGTCTCGCTTTGTAGTTCAGGCTGGCCCCGAGCTCACTATGGAGCCCAGGCAAGCTGCCACGAACTCAGCAATCCTCCTGTCTCTGCCTCCCGAGTGCTGGGATTACAGGCGTGAGCCACCACGATCGGCATTGTAGTATGCAGTGCTGATTGCTGGTGGGCGTGAGTCTCCATGCCCAGCATTATATGTGCTTTCCAGGATCGAACTCAGGACCTTGCAAGGCAGGCGCCGGAACCACTGAGCTAACCCTCTGGCCCTAGATTTGCTTTTCAAAATGTAATTGGGGCTATAAATTGATAGTCATTGAAATTGGATGATGGTGCGACCACAGGGTTTCATACATTGTTCTATTTTTTATTCAAAATTTTTCATCATATTAAACATGATAAAATGCAGGCCGGAGATTTAGCTCAGTGGTTCTAGCGTCTGCCTCGTAAGCACAAGGCCCTGAGTTCGATCCCCAGTAACCACATACAATGCTGGGCATGGTGACTCACGCCCACCAACCATCAATAACACATACCACAGTGCCAGGCGTGGTGGCTCACGCCTGTAATCCCAGCATTCGGGAGACAGAAGCAGGAGGATTGCTGAGTTCAAGGCTTGCCTGGGCTACATAGTGAGCTCAGGGCCAGCCTGAACTAGAAAGCGAGACCCTGTCTCAAAATAAATAAATAAATAAACAAACAAACAAACAAATAAATAAATAAGTAAGATAAAATGCCTAACAAGCTGGATCAGTCATTTATTATCTGTTTGGAAAGTTCTTTGTGTATTCATTTCACATTTCTTGTTCAGCAGGAAGGGAGTTTGGTTGTGCACAGGGCCCTAAACGAGGCACTTTCTGGATTCCATGTCGTGAGCCACAGTCACTCAGCACCCAGGTGACAGGCAGGGACGAGCCTCTGTGCCATGTTCGGGAACTACTCTTTTCTCTGGTGGTATAAAAATGCCTGCCCTTGGTTACTGCGAGTGAGGGCTTCCGTTTGGGACAGAGCCAACCCACAATGTTTGACTTCAGCAAGATCTCACCCCACTGATCAAACAGTAAGCAAGACCAAGGGGAGTCCCAGAGGCCTGAGCTTGAAAACAGACACTCAAGGTCAGCTTCCATAGACAAGAAGCTTTATTTTATGCTGTACTCAGAGAGACAGAGACAGAACAGAGAGAGAGAGAGAGAGAAAGAAAAGAGATCAAAAGGACTGAGTTTTTGTGGGGATTTTTTTATTTGTTTGTTTTTGTTTTCTCAAAAGGACTGGATTTGTAGTAGAGAACCATATGGTAATTGAAACCCAACCCCATCCTCCCTCAATGGGGAGAAGAGGAAAGAGAATCCATGGAGCCTCCACCCCAGAAGGCCCCACCCAGGCCGAGGTCACAGAAAAGATCAGCACCTCCAGTGGCCCAAAAGGGAAAAAGAAATGTCCCAACCACTCTGTGAAAGTGTTTTCCCACTGGGGCTCCATTTCTCAAATCTGGGGGATCTCCTTCCTGCCTCTTCAAAATCACCAGCTGTTATCTATCTTGCCAGCCAAAAGCCCTGCCCCTGTCAACTCCTTGAAGATGTTTCTAGCCATGTGACATTCTTTAAAAAGTCATTACCTTTGATGAACAGACCTTTCAGCATCTTTCTGAATTCTCTGTAAACTGCTCAGCCACACAGCTGCACTAGAGACCAGGGTTCCAGGGGTGGGTGGCTCCCGTGGTGTGTTCTGGTCCACAGTTCTGAGTTCAAGCAGCAAGGTCACTGTTCCAACCACATGTGCTTTCTGGGTCATGCTGTAGCCAGTGAGGATCCAGAGTCTGATCGTACTGGCTCTTCATCAGATATGCCTATAGCCTCGCGGCTGCTCTTCAGACAAAGCCTAACATGTCTGACCAGGCAGACAAGGTCTATCACACCCACAGATCCAGGCCAGCCCTGCACCCATGTCTAAGCTTGGGCAGCAGACTCAGAGGCTGGGTGCAGCTCACGATCCCCAACTATAATCTCACACTCTGCCCCCTACAAGCTGTTGAGAGAGTGCTCAGAGGCAGCACTCCGGATGACAAGACGGAAACAGCTGGGGATGTGATGTGGCTGTTCAGGACACCGAGTGAGGATCTGGTGGTCACAGACGGGGAGCTCTGCACTGGGGTTTCCATGGTGGCCCCTAGAACCTCAAATAAGGATACAATGGCAGGGTTGATAACTGGTGGGTGTAATTTTCGGGTGCTGGACGCATTCCGTGTGAGGGTTGTGGTGGTTCACACAGTTCACAAGGAATTTCTGCTGCTGCTTCATATGGTGCTTTTCCAGGCTGCTTCCTGTTGTCTGGCTGGCAGACACTGGGCCTGAGGGTCCCAGCATGGTCTTTCTTGGCCACTTGGCTGTCCCTGTGAACTGCACTCCCTGGGGTTAGTTATGGAGGTTTCAGCCCTGACTTCACATCCCCAGACACGCTGTGTGACCCTTTGGCAAGTCACCATCCCCCCTAGAGCTCCAGGACCCCTCCTGGGTATCAGAGGCGAATTAATAGATAATACAGATAATTAATCAGTATCTGCGCCACATAGTAGAGTTTCTATGGGCAGAGCCATATCTGCTGTGTTACTGGTTTGTCACAGCTATATTCCTGATGCAGGGTAGATGCTGCTCCATGCTGGCACGGACTGGAAGCTCAGTAAACAGATGTAAAAGGAATAAACAAAGCCCATTTTCTGATCCCCAGCCTGTTGCCAGCGCCATTTGCATGAAGAGCTAAAGAGCCCTGCAACAGTGTCCTTAGGAACTTAGCTGGCCTCTGGGGGGTCAGTGGGGACAGGGACAGTGGAGCCCACAGCCCAGGCCACTTCCCTGCACCGCGGACTGTCCCAGCCCGCACTCCCAGCACAGCCCAAACACACTGGCGGCCCACACACCCCAGTGCCCACACGTGGCGCCCTTTATGAATGGATTCTTCTCAAAAACGTTGAAACGAAAAGGAACAAAGGAGGAAGGAAGGGGAAAGGAAAGAAGGGACAAGAAAAAAAAGAATGGAAGGAAACAATGGAAATAGGGTTTTTACAGATAAAGAGGGGAAGGATTGAAGGGAGGGGACAAGAATTGGGGAAAAAAGGAAGAAGCAAGATATATCATGTACAGGTACAAATTCCCTATGGCGGATGCTATCATTATGAAGATCTAAAATCTACCAGTGAAAAAAATAGTTAAAAATGAATATATTCATCTCTTTTGAGCTTCTTTCAATGTTTGCTGTGACACGAATCTAGAAGTGTAAGGCTCATCCAAAGATACAGAGTGAATGCTTAAATTGTTTAATAACTTTATACCAATAAAAGATACATTGCCAAGAATGATGGGATAAGTGTATTCAAAGTGAGGGGTAGAATTTGGGGTACTTCGAGGACATTCAGAGACAATATGTAATAAATAATTAATGCTTTGATGTAAACATTCACCACATTGTATGATCACTCTTCATTGATAAATCATTTATGGCAGTTTCTGTCAAATCAGAACTTTGTAATATTTCCTCCCCACCTTACTCACCAGCTCTGGCACCATGCAACTTTCTGCTCTTCCCCAAGGTCACGCTGACTCTCAAAGGGAAATGTTTTTAATCAGTTTAAGACATCAAGGCAGCCCCAACTGTGAGACTAAAGACAGGAAAGAAGACTTTGGGAGCTGCTTCCAAAGACGGCAAGAATGATGGGACAAATGTGTTGGAAGTGAGGGGAGGGTTTGAGAGGGATTCACTGCAATGTGTCTTTTACTGTCATGGTTTTTTTAGGAAAATTTAAGCATCAACCATATTTTTTATCATGCTATATATAAAAATTGTGGGGTGGGTGAGGACAGGGAGAAATGGTGAGTGAAACAGGCCTGTGGGACTTGAGTCATGTATTTACTTGTCAGAATGTCACTAGTGATACTCAGTCACATCCTTGTCACCTAACTTCCTGCCTAGAGCCCTCAGATTGATATCCATTCTCAAACCCATGTAGAGGGTAGAACCAATAAACTGAATCTGGAAATAGAATCACACTTTTCCACCACGTGTCAGACATGAAAATGACTATCAAAAGGTTTGTTCCTAATATATCAAATAAATCAAAACAATAATGGGGCCAGAGATTTAGCTCAGTGGTTCCAGTGCTTGCCTAGCAAGCGCAAGGTACCTGATTTGATCCCTCATAACCACATACAATATTGGGTGTAGTGACACACGATCAGCACCATATACTACAGTGCTGGATGTGGTGGCTCACACCTGTAATCCCAGCACTCAAGAGGCAGAGGCAGGAGGATTGCTGAATTCAAGGCTTGCCTGGGCTACATAGTGAGCTCAGGGCCAGCCTAAACTACAAAGTGAGACCCTGTCTCAAAACAAACAAACACAAAAAAACAATAATACACCCAGCCTATATTACCCAGATCTTGACAAACACATAATTGAGATAGAAAGTAAAACTCAGTCTGTATACCGATTCAGAACCAAAATTTTAAAGACTTGCTAAATCCTGGATCTTTCTTCCGTGCATGGTCTTTGTTAGCTTAAGGAAAATATTTTATTTTGAAACTGAATGGTTGTCTTTTTTAAAGTTGGAGGTTCTTATTATGGTGGTTTATTATATCTTTCAGATTCAGGGAGATTAAAGGCGTCAGTTGTTTTGTGAAGAAAGGGAGTTCCTCTTAGCCACGTAGATTGCTTCCGTAATGCATAACTTTCCAGTGTTGACACGGAAGCTCTGCTCTAACTTCACAGACCTGGGCACCGGGGAAGGGCTCATATCTGTCCAGCACAGGGCCACACGGATGCCTCACACAGACTCTGCACTGGGGTAGACCAGGAGCCCCTCTATGTGCACCATACATGAAGCTTCAGCCTTGCAGAAGAAAATGTCAGTGACTTTATTCATGGATCCAGAACAATTATCTGGAATGCATTACATTCATTTACATCATTATTCTATTATTAACTTCTTCCATAGGTTTAGTCAGCTATCCAATACTATTCCAACAGGAGACATTCCTTATCTTAGCCCACTATATTTATTCACTTATTTTGGAGCCCATAGGACATCAAGAGTCCTCACAAAACACCACCTTGGTGATCAAGCTGTTTGGGATATGCAGGCTTGTTTGGGGGCCCAGAACGGGCCCAGGACAATCCCTGCTCCAGCTGCTTTCTCTTCCTCCCCCACTTTCACACGGAGGCTCCCTCGGTCTCAGAAGTCAGGGTCTTCTCCTTGGCGACTGGAGTTAAAACTAAAACACCAAAGCCGGGCAGAGTGGCTCGCGCCTGTAATCCCAGCACTCGGGAGGCAGAGACAGGAGGACTAATGAGTTCGAGGCTTGCCTGGGCTACATAGAGAGCTCAGGGCCAGCCTGAACTACAAAGTGAGACCCTGTCTCAAAAAACAAACACACAAACAAACAAACTAAGACACCAATGCCTTTCCGTAAGGAGAAGGTGGGTGTTGGGGAAAAAGGAGAAACTCCTGCTCTTGGACCTTACACAGGGGATTTCTTACCTGAAAGAATTTCCCACTACCTCTGAAGGAATGCTTCCAACCCAGCCTCATCCTTATGAGTCTCAGGCATTTTACCTGCTGCTTCCTTTCCTTTTCCAATTGCACAGTGTCTGAGACAGAGACTGCTGCGCTGCTCTGCTCGGACTCCTAAAAATAATACTACAGGACAGGCCAGTTGCCGGGTCACAGTGACTTCAGCGCGCATTCCCTTAGCAGCGGGGTTGCTAGCGAGGGAGAGCATATATCTCCTCGTAGGGAGGAGGAGAGAAGAAGCAGGCGCCATCCTCCTCTTCCAGGCACGTCGCTCCTCGCCGGTCAGCACCGGGGCTGGGCCTGAAACATGAGCAGAAAACCCAGGCGCCTCACACCCCGAAGCACCCCTGGCAGCACCAGTGTCCCCAGCACGAGCAGCAGGCCGCACGGACAGTCGCACCCCCCACCACATGACCCAGAGACCGGACACAGACGCAGACACAGCCCACGGCTGGGGCAGCAGGGAAGGAAACAGCCCCGGCACGCACGCCATACCTGCCGTTCTCCCCATCCACGGAAGAAGAGTAGTCCTCGCCCTCCACAAAAGCGGCGTTATCTTGGGGGTAGATGGTGTAGTACTGAGGGGGGCTCGGCACAGCGCCTGCCGCCCCTGCCGAGGGCAAGAGCCCACAGGGGCTCACCACGGTCTGCAGGTAGGCGGTGTTCATCGCCATGGGCTCCTGAGAGCCGTAGGGAGGAGGGATGTACTGCACCACGGTGGCGCCGTGGAAGGTGATGGGTTGGTTGATACCAGTGAAAACGAACGACTGCCCTCCCGGCGTCTGCTCCGAGTCCGGGACCCGCTCCTCGCCTTCTTTGCACGGCTTGCAGGAGAGCATTTTGAACTTGCACACAGAGATCAGGATGAACGTCACCCCGACTGAAAGCAGGATGGGTCCGAGGAGCTGGGTCCACTCAAAGTGGGAGACGCCTTGGTATTTGATCCAGCCCATGACCGTGAACGTGATCCCCACGAGTCCCAGAAAGATGCCTGAGAAGAGCAAGGTGGCTCCCGCCTTGTCGTCCTCAGACACCTGGATGTCGGCCGTGCTGGGAGTGTAAGGAGTGAGCGAGAACACATTGAGAGGGAAGTCATCGGGGCGGCCGCCGCCGGGCTCCATGGCTCCTCCGCGCACGTCTCCGCGGGGAGAGGGCTGCTGAGAGGCCGCGAATCGCGGCTCAGGCTGGTTAGAAAAGAACTTTGGGCTCCCGTGCTTAACAGAGTATAACACGCAGAGGGCTGGACTTTGTGTAGAGGAATAAAGTTCTGAGAAATCAAGCCTGAAGTTCGGTCAGATTGCCAGCAAGTGGGGGTCTCTGCACTGCAGGCCAGTGATAAACTGTGTCTCTATGTCACATTCATTCAGCCACTCATTCCGAAGACATTTCTCAAGGCACTCCAATGCCAGGGGCTGCTTTGCTAGAGCCATGTGTGGCACTCCTGTGACCCTATTTTGTTTCCCTGAAGCCAGGTTTGTAGAAAGGGTGGAACCATCTTCAGCAGCAGAGCAGGACAGATCAACATCTTCTCCTATGTACCTGCCATGTGTCTAACACATCGCTCAGGGGCCTAACCTAAAACTTTGTTACTGGATCAGCTCATTAGAACTAGGTTGATGCCTACTGCCTAGTTGTATGTAAATTCCTGTCCACTTTAGGACTGTAGGAGCTTGTTTGGAGGTGCTAGCGGAGGAGGGCAGCAACTCATATACTCCTAACCAAGGAAATGGTCCTCCTTTGTTGGGGATGGTTGGCCTCTTTAACTTAGCATGAAACTTTCAGAAGGATGAACAAGGAGCAATGAGGGAGAAAAGGGACACCCGCCTAGTCGGCCCAATCAGCCAAGTCAACCCTGCAGATCTGTGAAGTGACAGATGTCGCAACCAGATGGCTCCCACACACCCTGCCCGCTTTAGAGCTCTAGTTGTGATGTTACTTATGTTAGTCCGTTTTCTGTTGCTACACTCGCAAAGGGAATAACTTATAAAGATCAAGAGTGTATTTCCCATAGTTCTAAAGGGCAGCAAGCCTAATATCAAGGTGGCCATTTGGCAAGAGTCTTCTGGCTGCATTTAACATGGTAGCAAGTGTCACACGGTGACAGCAAGGGAGTTTGTCAGCTCAGATCTCTCTTCCACTTCTCATAAAGACACTAATCCCACGTCAGGCTCCACTCTGTTGATCTTGTCTCTCCCCAGTTATCCCGTAAAGGCTTTGCCTCCAAATGCATCAACATACGAGTGTAGGGCTTATGGATTGGGGGTGGAAGAGACACACTTAAATCACCCCAGTTCTTAAGCTTTAATGACAATTCTTACTGCACTCTGAGTTCCCACTGTCTCCCGGCCAGCCCCATGGGCCTCCTGCTTTCTTCATGTGGGGACTACCTCCAGCTGTGGGAGAGGAAAAATGTCACAGGAAACAGAAGCATCATACTTGACATGGCGTCTCTGGAACATATGCTCAGATCCTCCCTGCATGTTGACTGCACAGTTATTCATGAGGCACAGCTGTCTTCTTGAGCCTGCTGCGTTTTGCACCCAAACCCCAGCTGATTTACAAGGAGACAGCTTGGTCTTTAATGACATGCTCTGTCATTCATGACTATAGAGCTTCCAAAAATCCCCACAAATTTCCTCCCCCACAGAACAATAACTGTAGCTTCTTCCTTTCTTGGACAGATTTCATCCATGCAGATATCTCTCTTGCACAGTTAAATATTATCTCAGGTTCCTTTTCCAGAAGACAAAAGTTACACTGTTGTCCAAGGAAGGGCTTCCTAAATGTCTCCTGCTAATGGAAATCAGCAGGGCCATTCCCACTCACCCCTCCTCACTCCCCAACCAGGAAGGTAATCGGTGCTCCAGAGGAAAATACAAGGGCTCCTGGAAACTTGTATCTCCTGTCTCAGGAAAATGAAGAGAGAATCTTAACTTGTGCCATGTCTTTTTTATACAAAAGCAGGAAGTTGTTTTTTTGTTCTTATATACAAGTACACCTATGTACAGGATGGTATGGATGGATGCTAAGTAGCCAGTGGGATGGACTGTGGTGGCTATTAAGCCATTATTGATTTATCTGTATACTGTACTTTCTAAGGATGGGACTAAGACTCTGAGAGCCACCTTTCTGCAGACAGCTGGCTTGCCATTATTAAGCATTGCCATGGGGAGACTTCACAGTAGAGGGAGGAAGAGGGATTTACTCCTTGTTTTACTTGCTATGTCTCTTTTGTCACCCAGCAATGTTCTTACTGTAGTTACAGTTGGCTCCAGTTCCAGCTCCTAGTCTTATCAGACCCTTCAGAGGTACTGGTATCACCTAGAAAGGGCCTCCAAAGACTTCGAGGTTTTTAACTCCATGACCATCAGCTCCAAGCTCTTGGCTCAGATAATCCAATTGTTTCTCAACCCTAGAAATGGTAGCACCTTTGTTTTACTCGAATATTCCCCTTTTAACTTTTTAATCTTCTGATACCTGCTTAACCAATTCCCTAGTTCTTCTTTGTAAGACATCACAGATATGTTTCTGTTTCCTTGAGTGGGCCCTCCCTGACGCAGAAATGGAAGAGGCAGAGTTAGTGTAGCAGAGTAGTGTAGCAGGCCTGCATAGTGTAATAGAGTCCTGTTGTAACTTTGTTCCCTAAAACACCGACATCTCCAGTGTTGTCCTTCCAGTCCTGTGTTACCACTGAAAACATTATCTAAGTTTCCAGATTACTGGGAGTCTGAATTGATAAATCACTATTAGTTTTGACATCTTGTGGGTTTTTTCTTCTTGAGACAGCATTTGAATTTTTCATTCTTTTTAATTTTTTAAAATGTGAAAATTATCTATTGCCATGAAAAAGGATGAATTTTCTGTTTCACTGGTGCAAGGTTTCCTACATCATAGCAATGTAGTATTCTTCTTAACATGTGTATTCCAGAGTCTGTGAGACATTAGTAAATCAGGAACTCTGGATGTGGGACCATAAATCTGCACTTGCTTAATGTGTCCAAGGAGAGTTTTAAGTTTATTAAAGAGTGAGGATCCCTGGAGTTACAGTGAGATGCTAATGAATTGAATGTGCCAATTTGGGAAACTTGTCTAGTGACCAGGCAATTCCTCTATGTCTGATACCTCACTATTTTTAGCACTAAAACTCCCATAAAAGGAAATAGTTTGGCATTGTTTTGATTCCTACTTCAAGCTAATAACAGGAGAAATAGCCACAGATGCCAAAGAGGCAGAATGGCACTGTCTTCATATGATCATTACTAAGCATTTGTAAAAGAATAACTTCTCACCAAGAAAAAAAAAGTCCCTGCTGTTGGTTCACAAGCCTGAAGTTTTCCCTGATCTGTATGTTACTCTATCTTAAATATTCAGAAATGGTCACATGCTGGAAATTTTGATAGGTACAGTGAGAGACTGTGTCCAGGAACCAATAAATACCCAAGCTATGCTGCACACCTTCCTATCCCTCCCCATTTCTTCCCCATAGGAGGCATTCAGACAACTTTACTGCTAAAGGGTTTAAGCCCTAAAGAATACTCCAAACTGAGAACTCAAATACACTTGGCTGGAGCACATTGTCAAGACTGGAGACCTCTCTTAATCTTAGACTTAAAGTTCAGGAAGCATAGGAAAGTGATTTTTCCTATAAGAAAGCACAGGAAAAGTGACCAGCAGAGAGAGGCAGAGCAGGCAGGCCTTCTGAGGTCAGAAAGATAAGGAGGAATGTTAGTGAGTCCAGAAGAAGTTGTTTATCCTTCTATCTGCCTAAAGGCTTAGCCCCTTAACATGTAGAAGGGGGAAGTAGAACAAAGATTCACTCATCTAAGTTATCTTTTAGATCACAGCATTAACATCTAACTTGCAAACAGGTTCAGTAAGTCTAGAGTCTAAACAAAGACTTCAGTAAGTACTCCTTCCAGAGGAAAGCTTAAGATAGAAGTCTTTCTCATCTAAGGACATCTTTGGCTTAAAAATGATGAATTCTTTTTCCATGGCAAAATTTTTATTAAGCTTAATATACTGTCTCAAGTCACTTAAAGTCTCAATGATCAAGTGAGTCTCTCCATTCAATTCTCAATCTTCATTTTTTTGTAGGGATATCACAAATAATAAAAATATTCAGTTTTCCCTTGCAATCGTTGTTTGAGAATATTTAGGATGGAAACTTGAAAAACATTTGTCAACTAGCCATATTTGTGAACATCCTTTGTTACTAAGCTGAGTAATTCAATCTGTTTTAGCTAGAATTTTATCCTCTGTAGTGCTGGGATAATTCTTCAATGTATGAAAATAATAGTCAACTTGGAATTCAGAAAATTTGGCTAAGTTTTCAAAGGTATTGTTTTAAATCTGTTGAAAGCACATATATTCAACAAGCTATCCTTTTTAATAAAACTTACTATTTAATTCCCTTAAATAAGAAAACCCAATGGCAACTATCTTGAGACAGTGCTGTCAATGCGGTCCGTAGATGCTGAAGAAATCTCAGGGTTTTATCTTGTAGAAAATGTCTGTAACAGTTAAGTGCTGGGAGTATCTTCAAAAAAAATTGTACATGGAAGTTATAGATAGGCTCCTCTCAGTCTCCAATTGCAGCAGATGTACAACTAAGCAAGTTAGTCAAAAAGAAAAAAAAAAAGCAGTTCTTAAGATGCAATTACAATGAGAAATGAAAACTAGTCAACAAAAAGCAAATGTTTAGAAAAACAGCTAAGGCCAATGGACAGTCATTTAGTACATCAGTCATTCAGTGAGATCCATTTTACACAGTAAGAAAAATCCTATAAAATATCTATCTCAATGTTTGGAATTCTGTCAAAATATTAAAAGTTAATCTCCATCTCTCTCAAATTGTTCAAAATGGATTTTCAGCACATTCAATTATGCCTTTTGGTAAGAGTATACTTTATTGTCTTGGTTTCCTCTTTTATTTATTTATTTATTTATTTCTTAAGACAGGGCTTTGCTTTGTAATTCAGGCTGGCCCTGAGCTCACTGTGTAGCCCAGGCAAGCCTCGAACTCCGCAATCCTCCTGCCTCTGCCTCCCAAGTGCTGGGATTATAGGCTGAGCCACCACGCCTGGTATTGTGGTATGTGGTACTGATTGCTGGTGGGCATGAGTCACCATGTCTGGTATTGTTATATGTGGTTACCCTGGACTGAACACAGGGCCTTAGCCAGGTGCCAGAACCACTGAGCTAAATCTCTGGCCCTGGTTTCCTCTTTTGACCTAAGTTTTTCTTTAGCCATTTCTAGAAGCAGAGCCACACTTTGCTGAATTCCAGGTATTGTTTAATTGCTGGACGGATGATGGTTTACCAGTTGTATGGACCTAGGTTCTTACAAACACTTCAGATATCTACTTCTAGACTCTTTCTTTTGCATAAGTTTACACATTTCATAAAAATGTAATCTGGTTAAAGTCTATTTTTCTTCAACTACTCTTCTTACCTCACACCATCCTTCCCAAATCCATACAGTGTAATTTTTCTGACAAGAATGATTGATGTAATGAGAACTGGAAGTTTCTCAAATAAAATCCATCAGGATTTGAACTAATTATCAAAGATTGAGTTCCTTTCTTTTTCCTCAATAATAAAATCTATAATTTGAATAAAACTTCAGAATAAATAACTTTTAAACTTTGGTATGGCAATGCTTTGGCAAGTATGTGGGAGAATATATAACCTTAAATATGACTGGAGAAGATACAACTTATTATAATCTTTTGCAATTTGGAAATAGGTAGAAGAGTCTTTTATCAGAATAGCAGTGAATCACTGTACTAACAACATAGGGTAAGGAAGAAGAACTCTAAATATTCATTAACTGTGGAATAATTCAACAAAACATGGTTATAAACAAATTTGTACCAGCAAATCCAAGGAGCTGGAAGCCTCAGAACAAAAGGAATGAGCCACACACCCCCAGTTCAAGGCTGGAGCCTGAGGATCTCCTGGAGAGTCGATTGTGCAAATCTACTTTCAAATATCAGAGGATCCAGAGTCTGATGCCTATGGGCCACAGAAGCATTAAAAAAAAAGCATCTTCTCAACAAGGACTGAGTATGAGCAGGCACAGGTTTCTCTTCCTCTGCTGCCTACTGGACAGTACCACCCCCAGCCATGGCAGGGCTTGCTCCCTCTGTTCGCTGGAAAAGTACCTCTAAGACACACCCAGTAACAGGCTTTGCCCATTTTCTAAGCATTTGTCAGTGCAAGTCAAGTTGACAGGCAGAATTCAGCATTATAGCAAACTCTACTACTGTTCAAGAGCAGGTCAGGTCTGGATGAACAGGTGAGAAATAATCTCTCCAAGACAAGTTGCTGACTGGAAAAAAAAAAGTGAAGCAAATAGTATGTTTACTGTACTACCATTTGCAAAGAGATGAGGTGCACTCATATGTATGCACTGTCCATCAGCTGAGCTTCATTTTGCTCAACTCAGAAACTGAATCCGCAAAGTACAGCCCTGCTAGCAGCCCTTACACTCCACCAGTCAAAACTGGTTAATGCTGGAAGCCACCGGCTGCCGCTGCTGGCTGCTGCTGTTGGCCACTGCCAACCACCAATGTCCAAGACCAACCTGTACTAGATATCATTGGTTGATTCTGATGTATCTTGGGACCCAGGGTCCTTCAGTGCAAAGAGGCCCTAGTGTTTATTGCTCTTTCTTTCAAAGTGAGCACTCTGTTCACACTATACAGAATAGTATCCTGAGTAGATTTACAGGACCTTCCAATGCTGTCCTGCCCAGGAAATAAATCATGAGAAGATTTACAGGAGCATCAGGGCCAGGCTTTCTTCAGATAGGCCCTGTAGAGTGGTACAAGGGCATCAGTGCACCACAGACGCCTCCTAGGTTAACCCTGGAAGAATGAGGAGCACACGGCTTACACACACTCTCACAATGGTCCAGGCATAAACCTGTGGTTGCTTCAGATTTGGACCTTCCATTGCTCCCAGTACAGACCTGTGACTGGTCCAAGTGGGCACACAGGGCCTCCAGGGTAGCTGCAGCTGTCATTGCTGCAGTTCAGGGAAAGGGCCGGGAAATAGCAGGAGCTATTTGATAGCTTTGAAATCTTGCCAGAATGGTGGGGCTCAAACTGAGCAAACTTCAGAAGGGGTAGCTTGTTCAGCACAGCTTACTGGGCTTGAAGAAGTTGGGAGTGTTAATCTGGGCCCAGATCCCCCCACCCCCCCCATATCAGATACATTAGGGAGCCTCCTTTCCTCCACAAGAACAGCAGCAGCCTCGTCTGGAGTGGGGAGATGGGGGAGAAATGCTGTGGCTGATAATTAAACTGTGATTCTCCTGCCAAAGACTCTTGGAGGAGAGTGGTCACTAAATAATCAGGGAAGACACCACGGCACGTTCTCACAGCCCATCTTGGGGGTGGGGACCAAGCAGGAGTGAAGGGATAAGAGCTGGAAGGTCTTGATCGCCAAACCATGTTCCCCACCGCTGTCACAGGAAAAATGGGGAAAGTCGGACTCTTCTCATCTGTCTCATATGTGCATAAAATATGACTGAAGTGCACTGGGAGGGAGTCCAGTTACCTGTTACCATATGAGAAAGCACGGAAACTGTGTCTTGGGTCAGAGCTCTGCGATGGGCCGCATCTCCTGCACCGTCAGCGGGAGCTGCACAGCCCCACAGGCTCGGTGGGCTTGGACCAAGAAGGGTCACTCACATACTTGATGGCAGGTGCTGGAGCTCAGCTGGGCTATCAAGCCAGGCACCTGGGGAAGCTTTCCTTCGTGGCTTCTCCATGGACCTGGGTTTCAAAAGGGACTGTTCTAGGCATCTAGGGTGAAAGATGGGAAGTGTTTAGCTTGGCGAGTTCCAGAAAATGGCCCTCCTTTCATTCTACTCCTCCTGCAGTCACTTACTGCACCAACCCAGATACAGAGGAAGGGAAGTCGACTCTTGCTCTTTATGGGAACAGTGTCAAGGTCGCACTATAAACACATAGGATAGGAGGTATTATTGCTTCTTTGAAAAATCCAGTTTTTCACAGAAGGGTATTTACATTGCTTAGTCTGTGGCAGTGCTTGGACTTTTGGTCTGTTTTGACATCCAAATGTTTCACAGGATTTGAGTCAGCCATATTTAAATACTCGCTCACTTGCTATTGGTTAGTTACTTTGCCCCACCAATAACATCCAGTTCAGAATATTCCTGACTTTCTTGCATATTTTCACTGCTTTTCAGACTTAACACATCACACTTCCTATTTTTAACCACTGGCCCACATTTTGAAGTTAAAAATTATAATGTTGAAATGATAATAATTCCAAAAGATGGCCAAAGAATGACCATAAAACCACAAAAAACAGAGTTTCCCAAGATTATCAGAGAGCTGTGGTGAGAGTTACACCAAGGAGGTCATGTCTTTCTGAATGAAACATTTGCTTGGATACACTGTGGGGATGCCGTGAGTGTGTGTGTGTGTATGTGTGCACACATATGTGTGTGTGTTCAAAACTAGCTATGCAGCCCATCAGTTTGCAGTGTTCCCTATTTCCGGAACAATGCGGGCTGTATTCAGTTTGATCTGTCTGTAGGTGGAAAGAAGCACCAAATATTTAATCACACATAACAAAACAAATAAAACACAGTCATGAGCTTGGACAATAAGGAAGAACCAGGGATCTGCTCATTTTTAAAAAGGGTCTTCCCAAGCACTTGGGTAAAAATGGTGCGGTGTGGGTCTTCCCCTATCTGCAGCTCAAAGGTGAGGGTGAGGAAAAGCGAGGGCCTGATGCTCTGCCCTGCTCGGTGGTACATCGGGGGCCTGAGGACATTGATCCATAGGCTAAGCTCTGTCCTGGGCTAAGTGAGAGGAGCACAGTCTGAAGCCTGCTCAAGAACCTGGGAGTGAGGCCAGTCCCGTGGTATTTTCTCCATGACATGCCTGGTCATGAAGGCAACAGTAGAGAAAGCAGGCAGATGTGTTGGGCAGAGTGACTAGGGTCGGACAGCCATGTCCTGCCCAGTTCTGTCCCCTTGGAGGACAGAGCTGAAGATCTGTAGGGAGCAGGAGCCAAGAGGGGATGGTTGGTATTACTTGGCTCTGCCCCCTTGAAGAAGCAAGAAAATAAATACACAGTAATGTGCAGGATGGAGATGGAACGGAACTTCAACTCTAAGAATTGAGCTTTTACTTAAATGAATATCAAATGTCTATAATCACTTAAGAGGAAGTATCTGGTGGAAATCTCAATAGTAGCAATTTTGTCCTAACCTGTTTTAATTATTTGAATTGCAACTGACTATGGTACCTTTTACAGTAAGGGGCTGGTTGGATCGTGGCGATACTACTGTAGTTGCACTGTTGTCACACTGAAAATCAAAACCGTGTCTCCTCATGTTACACTTTAGCTTGTTCAAGGGTAACACGAATATTTGGGGTGGGGATCATTGCTGCGCAGATTCTGTGCATTTGTCCTTCCTTGCTTTGAGCTCGCTTGTGTCCCCATGACGGGCAAAACCTCCGTGTTATTGTTGATTAACTCCAAAAGCGAGAAAGTGGAGTATTTGACTTCCTGGCAGCGCAGGACACTCTGTTTTGCTAACATGCTTGTAAACTGCTCTTCCATGAAGGGCATGTGCTTGTTGACCAGGGATCTGCCTGTGACTGTGAGCAGGGCTGGTGTCTGTTGATGGGGCTGGCAGGCCATTTTCAGTGTTCCGGCAACCTTTAGATCTGTTGAACTGAACATTACCTTGATGGGAATGGAATTTAGGTCACAGCCACTGCCATCTCCAGAAAAATGATGAGGTGAGCGTCCCTGAGATGCAGCTCTTAGTTTAAGATTGCAAGGTGGAAGTAGGTCTGTGTTGGGAAGTAGCCTATTTCTGTACTCAGGAGTTTATATACTTGGTTATTGGCTTTTCTTCTGCAGTCTGGCCATAGACAGAGACTTAAAACTACATTCATTTATTTTCTCACAGTTCTGTAGGTCAGATATGCCTCTGCAGTTCCTGGAGGTTCAGGGAGGAATCTGTTTCCAGCTTGCTCAGTCTACGGACAGAATTCATCCCTGTGCAAATGTAGGACTTAGGTCCCTCTTCCTTGCCTGAGATCACTCTCTACTCTTAGAAGCTGCCAACATTCTTTATGTTTTTTTGTTTTGTTTTGTTTTTTGTTTTTTTGAGACAGAGTCTCGCTTTGTAGTTCAGGCTGGCCCTGAGCTCACTATGGAGCCCAGGCAAGCCTCGAACTCAGCAATCCTCCTATCTCTGCCTCCCGAGTGCTGGGATGACAGGCCCGAGCCACCACACCCGGCTGCCAGCATTCTTTTTGCCATGACTCCCTCTAGCATGAGATAAGCAGCAACCATTGAACAGAGTTAAAATTTCTCAAGTTTCCTATCTCTGGGACTTCCCCTTTGTGCCTTATTCTTCTGCCTCAGGGGCCACAGAAAGAGCTCTGGTGTTAAAGACCCATGTGATTACATTGAGCCTACATCAATAATCCCAACTGTGCTGCATAACTTTTGATCCAGACAGAAATGGCCCCACCCCCAAATATTCTTGCTATATCAAAATAAAATAAAGCATAAACTATGAAGGAGTGGTTTTGAGTCTCATCATGACCATAAGGCAGCTAGCTATTCAACTACTCTTTTTATGGCAAAGGGTGAATATAACTCATTGTATCTGCCATAGTCAGATACAACTCTGGTTAATCCTTTTCTTAGATCAACCTTGCTATTTAACTGTCAGTCTCAGTAACATTTATGAATATAGTTCCTACTTCATAAGGTTATGAAGTTCAAATGAGAGGACACAGGAAGGAAAAGAAGATGCTTGGCACCCATTATCAAGTTGTGAGGAATAGTGGGGTGTGAGATCTTTCATGTAGGAGGACATTTTTAGAACCCTGCTCACTGTATCTTTGTTGTGTTGCTAGGAGCCAAAGACAGTTATTTTTTAATTTTTAATTTTTAAGTTGAGTTTACCACTTTGTCAATACTGTCATGACTGTGGAAATAATAACATAGCAATGGATCTGAGGAGCCTTACTGAGGGTAGCTTATGGTAGGTGGCAGGTCTGTTATGGTTTGGCTGTGGTCTTAGAGTGTCCCCCAAAGATCTGTGTACTGGAGACTTGCTTTTGTGTGATGCTATGGAACCGTTAATAGGGAGGACGTAGTGGATGCTAATTAGGGCATTGCGAACATCATCCTTGAAAGGGATTCATCTGGCTTCTTCATTTGAGTTCTTACAAGAATGAATTACTATAAAAAGAGTGGATCTAACCCCTAAACCCCTCAAGTTTTCTGTCTAGCAATGTAATGTCTTCTACACATGCTTTTTCCTTTGTAATGCCATCTGCTATGAGGTCCTCATCAGAGGCCAAAGAGATATAGCTGACTTAGATATTGGTTCCAAAACTAGGAACTGAATAAGCCCCTTTTCTTTACTTAGTATCTAGCCTCAGTTATTTATGTTATAGCATGAGAAGAGAGACTAAGTCAGTTTAGAAGTGTGATCCTTGGACTGGCAGCATCAGCACTATGGAGAACTTGTGAGGAAATGAAGATTCTTGGTGGAGCCAACTGGAGGCTGGAGAGCTGAACTGAGGCCAGTCCTCCAAGCAACTCACATGCTTACTCAAGTTTGAGGACTATTATTAATGGGCAAGTCCCAAATGTCTATTTTTATGCAAATAGAAAGTAGAGAAGAATTTTTAATTCTAATAAGAACTCAATTCTAATAAGCTATGACTGTGCAAATATCATAAAAGTGATTAAACTTAAATTGTATAAACCAAAGGCTGCACACACACACACA
This sequence comes from Thryonomys swinderianus, assembly GCA_004025085.1. Classification (NCBI taxonomy): domain Eukaryota; kingdom Metazoa; phylum Chordata; class Mammalia; order Rodentia; family Thryonomyidae; genus Thryonomys; species Thryonomys swinderianus. The sequence goes on from PVIC010004583.1 coordinate 55,988, forward strand.
CACATACATATATTAAAAAACTGTGTGTGCTCAAGGTAAGAAATATATATATTATATATATTTAACCATATAATATATATTATATATAATTAATATATATATAATTATATATATTTAACCATATATATATATATATTATATTTTAACCATATTATATATGGTTAAAAGCACAGGTGTAGGGGAGAAAAATTAGTAGAGTAGCAATCAGCAACAAAATACAGCCTCTCCAGCACCTGGAATTGAGAAACCTGAAAACCTGAAACCTGAAAAATAACAACTTGATGAAGAGAAAAGTAAATTTCCAGGAATCAGAAGGGAGCTGACAAAAAAACTGGAATATGTATGAAGCTGAAGAAGTGGAGCAGAGAAAAGAATGAGGCATTCTGGAAAGCTGATCGTGGCTTCTAAGAACAGGAGACATAAGATAAGCCTAGAGAAGGTCAACAGCTCCAGGGAGAAGCAACAGATTGGGCCAGCAGTGCTATTATAACTGCAAAAACAGCATGAGGTTTACCCTGAAAGTGACTCCTTCCACATGATAAAAGAGTTGAGAGGAAATCCAATGCAGTGCCCCCCATATTGGAGAGGGTTTAATCAGCATTTAGGGAAGTAGTTAATTATTTAAAACTAAGCCACAGAACAACCTCACTTCAGAGTTTTCAGTGTTACACTGTCACAGTGAGTGGGTGGGAGACAATCACAAAAGAGTCACAGAGAAGGTGTGGGGTCAACATAGACCATCCTGAGAAGCTTAAGTTCAAGCAGGGAAAGACACAGGGCTGTGCCCTCCATGGTGAGAAACCAAACAGGTCATGTGTGATTTTCAGAGACAGCTGAGCCTTTAAGTGCTGGTATTAAATCCAGTAGTCTTGAAACCCCGCCCCACTGCTATATCCAGCACAGAGATCAGTGGTCTGATTACTTTCCCTGTTACAAACATGAGCAAGTCTTAGACTCCAAGACTGGATTTGACTGGACTTGGACTGGATTCCAGAACTGCAGGCACTGGAAAGAAACCAGTCAAAAATGCAGGGAAATTTTTTACTCATTTCCCGTTTTGGTTTTAATTTCTTCAGTGGTTCTGGAGGTTGGGAGGTTTTCCTGTTTTACTTTTAATCCTTTTTTGCTTTCATTTTTCTTCTTTCCTTTTGTGTTCTTTCTCTTGTCTCTTCTATTACTTTTATCTAATTATATTTATTTCTTTTAAATCATTAATAATTATCTCATTTTTTGTCTTCTTTCTCATCTTTCATTGCTTAATTTCAAACTTCACTTCCTTAATTCTCCCATTCCACACCCCCTTTATAACCATAATGTTTTATTTATCTTTTTTATTGGTATATTTAATTGGTACATTATATATACACATCACAATTACAGTCCACATTGGAAATTCATACCAGTATAGGACACAACTTAATTCTCATTTTCCCCCTCTCCTCACCCCTATATACACAATCATTGTTTCCTTTTTTATCATCAATTTTTTTCTTTCTTCATTATTTACCCCTAAGTCCCATTACCCTTTGAATATTTACTATTTCACAGTATCAATCATGTATTCTAGAACACATTTATAACTTCAGTTTCTCATAACAGAGAAAATATATGACATTTGCACATCTGTAACCTATTTATTTCACTTATGAGTATGTCCTGAAGGTATGTCCATTTGAGTATAAATGATTCAATCTCATCATTCTTTATGACAGAGTAATAATCCATTTTATTTTAAAAAAAAAACTTATCTTCTTTATCCAGTCTAAAGTTGATGGGCATTTGGGTTGTTTCCAAGATTTAGCTATCACAAACTGAGCTGCTATAAACATGGGTGCACATATGTAACTGTGATAGGAACCTTGTAATTCTTTTGTGTATATCCCCAGCAGGGGAATAGCAGGGTCAAATGGAACCTCTAATCCTAGTTTTTTGAGGAATCTCTACATTGATCTCCATAATGGTTGTACTAGTCTACATTCCCACCAACAGTGGAGAAGGGCTCCTTTTTCTCCACAACCTTGCCAGCATTTGTTGCTGGCTAATTTTGAGATAGCAGCCATTCTTTGTGGAGTGAGATGAAATCTCAGAGTTGTTTTCATCTGCATCTCTCGAATGGCCAGTGACATTGAGCATTTCTTCATATACTTCTTAGCTGCTTTTACTTCTTCCTCTGAAAATTGTCTGTTCATTTCAGATGCCCATTTTTTGAACTGGGTCCTTAAATTTGGGGGAACTGATTTTTTAAAGCTCTTTATATATTCTAGATAGTAGCCCTTTGTGTGAGGAATTACTGGTAAAGATTTTTTCCATATTGTTGGTTGCCTTTTTGCTCTGCTGACGGTTTCTTTTGCTGTGCAGAAGCTTTTTAATAGAAAGAGATCCCATTTGTTGATTTCTTCTGATAGTTCTCGTGCTATAGAGATTTTGTTCATAAAGTCTTTCCCTAAGCCAGTGTCTCCAAGAGTTTTACCTATCCAGTTTTGCAGCAGGTTTAGTGTCTCTGTTTTAATATTCAGGTCTCTCATCCACTTTGATTTTAGTTTAGTACACAGTGAAAGAGATGGATCTAGCTTAAGTCTTTGGCAGGTTGAAACCCAGGTTTTCCAGCACCATCTATTAAAGAGTCTATCTTTCCTTCATTGAGGATGTTTGGCTCCTTTGTCAAAGATGAGGTGGCTTAGTGTATCTGATATTGTTTCTGGATCTTTTAATCTATTCCACTGATCCTTAGGTCTGTTTTTTTGCCAGCACTGTGACATTTTTAACATAGTGACTTTGTAGTAAAGTTTCAGTTTGGGGAAAGTGATGCCTTCTGCCATATCCTTGTTTCCTAGAATTGCTTTTGCTATTCTAGGTCTCTTGTGGTTCCAGATGAATTTTTGGATGATTTTCTCTAGATCTGTGAAATATGCTGTTGGGATTTCAATTGGGATTGCATTAAATCTATATAGTAGCTGTGGAAGTAAAGCCATTTGACAATGTTGGTTCTTCCTATCCAGGAATAAGGGGTGTCTTTCCATCTTCTGATAACCTCTTCAATCTCCTTTTTCAGAGTGTTGTAGTTTTCAGAGTATAGGTCCTTTACATCCTTTGTTAGACTGACTCCTAGATATTTCATTTTTCTGAATGCTATTGTAAATTTCTTTCTCTATCAATCTATTATTTGTGTATAGTTTCTTTCTCTATCAATCTATTATTTGTATATAAAAATGCAATTGATTTTTGAACATTGACCTTGTATCCAGCTATGGTGCTAAATTTGGTGAGTAAGTCTAGCAGTTTTTTGGTGGAGTTTTTAGGGTCTTCTAGATAGAGTATTATGTCATCAGCAAATAAGGAAGGTTTAACTTCTTCTTTTCCTATCTTTATTCCTTTTATTTCTTTTGTCTAATTGCAATGGCTAGTGTTTCTAGCACTATATATATATATATATATATTTTTTTTTTTTTTTTTTTTTTTTTTTTTTTGAGACAGGGTCTCACTTTGTAGTTCAGGCTAGCCCTGAGCTCACTATGTAGCCCAGGCAAGGCGCTGTGAACTCAGAAATCCTCCTGTCTCTGCCTCTCGAGTGCTAGGATGACAGGCGTGAGCCACCATGCCTGGCACTGTGGTATGTGGTGTTGATTGCTTGTGGGCGTGAGTCACCATGCCCAGCATTGTATGTGGTAACCGGGGATCAAACTCAGGACCTTGCGCTTGTGAGGCAGGCCTCGGAACCACTGAGCTAAATCTCTGGCCCTCTAGCACTATATTGAACAAGAGTGGTGACAGTGCACATCCTTGTCTTGTTCCTAATCTTAGTGTGAAAAATTTCAGTTTTTGACCATTCAGGATGATGCTGGCTATTGGTTTCTCATAGCTTTTATTAGGTTGAGATACAGTCCATCTATTCCAAGTTTCTGTAGGGTTTTGATCATGAATGGGTGTTGGATTTTTGTCAAATGCTTCCTCTGCATCCATTGAGATGACCATATGTTTTTGTCTTTGAGTCTGTTGATACAGTGAATAATGTTTATTGATTTATGTATGTTGAACCATCCTTGCATCCCTGGGATGAATCCAACTTGATCAGGGTTTATTATCTTCTTGACAATTCTCTGTATTCTATTTGCCAGTATCTTGCTGAGGATTTTTTGCATCAATGTTCACTAGGGAGATTGGCCTGTAGTTCTCTTTTTGGGCTGGGTATTTTTCTCCTTTGGAATCAAGGAAATGGTTGCTTCAAGGAATGAATTTGGGAGTACTGCTTCCTTTTCAATTTCATTAAAGAGTTTGAGAAGTAGTGTTATTAACTCTTCTTCGAAAGTTTTGTAGAATTCAGCAGTAAAGCCATCTTGACCAGGACTTTTCTTTGTTGGTAGATTTTTTATTACATGTTCAATTTCACAAATTGATATTGGTATTTAACATTTTTATGTCCTCTTCGTTCAGCTTTAGAAGTTCATATGTGTCTACTAATCTTTCCATTTCTTCTACATTTTCCATCTTATTGGAATCCAAGTTTTCAAAGTATGTGTTTATTATCTTCTGGACTTCCATTGGATTGGTGGTGATTTCCCCTTTTCATTCCTAATAGCATGCATTTTAGCCTTTCCTTTTTTTGTTTGATAAGGTTGGCTAGGGGTCTGTCGATTTGGTTAATCTTTCCAAAGAACCAACTCTTGGATTCATTTATTTTTTTGTATGGTTCCCTTAGTCTCCAGGGAATTAATTTCTGCCCTGATCCTCATAATTTCCTCCCTAATATGAGCTTTGGGTTTGTTTTGCTCCTCTTTTTCTAGTAGCTTGAGGTTTAGCATTAGGTGGTTTATTTGAGCTTGCTCTATTTTCCTGGTGTAGGCATTTACTGCTATGAATTTCCCTCACAGAACTATTTCTGTTGTATCCCATAAATTCCTGTAAGTTGTGCTGGGATTATCATTTAATTGTAAAAAACTGTTCAATTTCTTTCCTGATTTTTTTCTCTGACTCATTGGTTGGTCAGCAGAGTATTATTCAATTTCCATGTATTTGTAACCATCTTGGGATTTATTTTGCTATTCAGCTCCAATTTCAAGTCATTATGGTCTGACAGTATAGAGGGGGAGAACTTCAATTCCTTTGCACTTACTTAAATATGTTCTATGAACTAGTATGTGGCCTATTTTGGAAACCCATGGGCAGCTGAGAAGAATTTGTATTCTGATTTTGTTGGATGAAATACTCTGTAGGCATCTATTAAGTCCATTCATTTAAAGGTTTGGTTCAGTTCAAGTATTTCATTATTGATTTTTTGTCTAGTTGATCTGTCTAGTTGTGATAGCAGGGTATTGAAGTCCCCAAATACTGTTGTATTAGTGCTTATTAGAGTTTTCATATCTGTTAATATTTGTTTTATATAGTTGGGTGCATTGGAATTTGGTGCATATTTATGAATGCCATCTCTCTCTCTTGGACTGTTCCTTGTACAAGAATGTAGTGTCTTTTTTTGTCTCTTAATCAATTTTGGCTTGAAGTCTATTTTGTTTGCAAATAGGATAGCCACTCCTGTTTTTTTGCAGTTTCCTTTCACTGGGATAATTGTATTCCATCCTTTTACTTTCAATCTGTGCCTTTCTTTCTGAATTAGGTGCATTTCTTGTATTCAGCATATTGTAGGATCTCGCTTCTTAATCCATTCTGCCAGTCTATGTCTTTTAATTGGCCCATTGAGGCCATTAAAATTAATGGTTATGACTGATATGGCCTGATTTATACCTCTAATGGTGTTATCTTATTCTTGGCTCTTTTTCTTTGCTTTTCTCCTTTCCAGTCAGTTTCATGTCTTGCTCACTAAATTCACTCTACTAGGTCTCAT
>PVIC010004584.1:0-61840 GCA_004025085.1 Thryonomys swinderianus
CGCACGACCAGAGCTGAGGTTGGCGAGCTCTTCTCGGAGCTGCTGCTTGCTCTGGGCGCCCCGGTGCTTGGAGACCCCCGGGGGTCCCGTGGTGCAGGCAGTGGTCTCCGACGCCACCATGCACAGCCTACCGTGGTTCAGGAACCGTTCACTTGCCCGGAGCTCGATCTGACTAAGTCCATCGGTATCGCTGATGTGGCTGATTGGAAGAAAGAGGTGATTAGTGACGCCAGACCCAAAGGCTGTGCTTCTGCACGAAGCCAAGTCGTTTTAGTTAACTTGAGTGGGCTGAGCGCAGTTTCTGTTGAGCTTTCCGAAATACCCAAATCTCACCTCGGAAAACACCTTTACTCCCTCTGGGAGAGAGTCTCACGCCCGCCCAGCCCCGCGCCTCCTGGGGTCCTGGCCTGTTCGAGCATGAGATGGGGTAGGGGAGACCCATACTTTCTCTCCTGATAGAAGATATGACCTGAAATGACGCTGTCTGTATTGATTTGTCTGCTGAACTCTAAATTCTTTTATCGATTTAGGGAGGTGTAAGCTGCAGGAGAGCAGAGGGCTTAGCTCTGCAGTGCAGCGGGCTCTGGCGCGGACAGCTGGGTTGGGGCTTGTTCTGTGGATGAGTGAAGGGTCCATCTCCCCGTGAACCGCTCGAATCCCCGAATTCCTGCACTGACAGAAGCTGAAGAAACTGGGTCCTGTAGATCAAAGGCGCCACCGTGCAGACCATAAACCGGTCGGTCCAGGATCACACGGCTTAGTGGTCAGGACCGTGACTTGTGGTCCGGCATTATTTCAGTTTCAACATGCCCGGGCCTACGACCCGTATGACTCTCTGCCCAAACCAGGACAGGTCCCTGCGGGGCAGAGGGAGGTGCAGGGGAGGTAGGAGCACCTGGCGCAGATAAGGGCGGTGTTGGGTACAGAGACTGCCACGCTGTAAGCAAGCCCTGTCGCCAGCGCTGCACAGATGCCCTCTCGGCACGAGTGGCAGGGCAGGTCCCTGGGCACCGGGAGCAGCAGAAGGCAGAGACGTGTGCGCGGTGCCCCCGTGGGGAGGGCTGACTCGCCGCGCTGTTTTCTTTTCCATCGTAAACTTGAGTACCCTCCCTTTTCCCTGCTGTTCTCTTCAACACGAGCCAGTCAGTATTTCAAATGGGCTTTCTGTTACGTCAGAACTATTCAGGTCAGGGCTGGTAATTATTCCCTGTGATTAATTCTGCTCACCCGGGGAAAGTTATGCAAGGTTTTCACTGGAGGGTATGTCTTTCATGTTTTAATGTTACTCATGTATAATGCAATTTGTCCTTAACTCGAGTGGAGACAGTGGAGTTAGGGTGAAGGGGCTTTTTTATTCTTGTGGCAGTGTTTGGAAGTCCTTAGACTGGATGGTTCGTATTAGCCCTCCCTGGGCGGAGACCAAGGTCACTGATGGGCGCGAGGCCACAGGCTTCCCCTGGCCACGCAGTCGCCTTGGCCTGGGCTCCATGCGGAAGAGTGCCCTGCTGAAGGCTACAGGCTGCCTTCGCTTCCCCTTCACGTGCTTGCCTGCCAGTGCTTCTCTTTGAAGAGCAACTTAATAAACAGCCGCTGCGTTTCATGTTGAGGGCAGGACTGGCGTCGGCGCTCCTCTCCGCGGGAGGCTTCCCCAGCGCACGGCCAGACGGGGCTGCCCGCAGGTGGCCCAGGCTCCGGGGCCGCGGAAACGGGCCGGAGGTGGCCTGGAGGCCGCTTTCAGAGTGGCTCTGGGCTCGGTGTGCCTGTGTCCCAAGCAGTGCCGCCCAGATCTGCCCAGAGCCTCCGCGGGGCTGGGAGCTGTGGCTGCTGGCCCTGCCTGCCGCGCCCTCGCCTGCTCTGGCTTCCAGTGGGTGAAGCGGGGCCGACATTTTCAGGGTGACGGACGGCTCTGAGAAGGAGCACGGTTAACCGGCGCTTCTGGGCATCCGCAGCAGATAGGGCGCAGAGCCGGCCCAGACAGGGAACGGGGTTGTATCTATTTCTGCTTAAAATCGCATGTAAACCTAACAGCCGGCCGGGGGCCCAGGCCCACGGGGTGCTGGGGCGGAGCAGCGGCGGGGCAGGGCGGGCAGCTTTGGCTTCTGCTTGCTCTGGGGAGTCACCCCGGTGAGGGAGCCCAGGAGCCCCTGAGGCTGGCGTGCCGAACAGACGCAGGGAAGTGGCCGCTGCCGCCCTTGCCATGTGAGGCTGTGGGACCCACGTCACGCTTCCCGCAGGCACCGCAGTGGCCGTTCCTGCAGCTGACGCGTCTCCAGTGTGACTGGCGAGGTCACCTGCTGCTCTTCTGTCCTGTGCTAGGACGGGCGAGAAAGCGGAAAACAAACATCAGTGTGTTAGGTTCTTAAGACAGCAACTGTGTCGCTTTCAACAGCAGGGGAGACTGGCGGGGCACCCCAGACGCTTGGGGGTGGAGATGGGGAGGAGCCCTACTTGGCTGCCAGCAACCACTGCTGGGTCTGCAGACAGGTGCCCTGTAAGCCCCACGCGGCCCATTTTGGAGACTCCATGACAGGGCTGAGGCGCCTTCTGAGCAGAGCCCTCACCGCGCTGCATGGCGCCTGACTCCCTGCCCGGCACTGCAGGACAGCACGACAGGACCCCGGCGGGAGGAAACGCTCTCAGTGTTACCCAGTGACACACTCATTCTAATACTCACGCGTTCCAATAGAACAGAGCGGTTGTGGAATAATTAGGATGCCACGTGGTGGTGTCAGAAATGAATTCTGACAGAGGGGTGTGAAGGCCCACGTTGCCAGCCCCTGTGCGGGCAGAGAGAGGCACCAGCGATCTCCTGAAGGACTTCTAGTCATGTGCTTCTCCAAGTGGGCCTGAGGCTGGACTCCCTCTGCTTAGGCCAGACACGTGTCAGATAAAGAATAAAGAATTAAGGTCGGGGCAGCTTAATCATAGCTATTCTCTAGTTCCACCCACTTGCCCATGTTTTACCTAAGAACACAAACCGATTTTTTTTTTCTCCAAGATTCTGACTGGAAGGAGACTGGTTTCCCTGTTCTGTTTTTCTTGAGAAGAACGAGTCTTAATTTTGGTGGCATTTTCTCAAGTAGTATTGTTTGATAATTTCATGAGGTCTGTAATAAATGCAGGATGAGGAAGTTCTTAGGACCACAAAGGGCTATCTTAATGAGCAGCTCAAGTCACCGAGCCTCGTGTGGCTCAGGGGCTGACAGGCCACGCCGTAACTGTTCTCTAAGGGCCCCGCTCTGCTGTCTACTACTGTGCAGCCTTAAGCAAGGACGGGGCCTCTTCGTGTCTCCATTTTGGCATCTGTGAAATGCGCATGATGATAAAGCTTTCCACCCATTCAGTTATTGTAAGGATTAAATGAATACAGTGTGCAAAATCATTGACACAGTCAGTATCTGGCATGTAGTAAATACTTGATCAACACTATTATTTATTACCCAGAATCTCAGTAGATGGACATATTTCCTTCCCTCATCTTTAGTGAGTGTCTGTTGGGCTTGGATATTGCACCTGTGGGTTTACTAACAAAACGATCCGTTCCAAGTCTCAGGGCCTTCATCGATAACAGACAGAGGAGCAAATGAAGCAGATGGTTGTTGAGAGCTGTTTGTGTTTTCTTCCTCCATGCCGGTGAGTTCTTAGCTCATCAGTGAATCAAGTGAGCTGGTGAAGATGGAGATCTCTGGATCTGGCTAGTGATTTTGAACTGGCATGAATTTTTCAGATGTATCGAACGACTCACAGCTTTTTACTATCGCTCTGCACCTGAAACAGTAGGAAAACAGAAAGAAGACAGCGCTGGGGCCCCACGTGCGATGTTGGTGACCTGCGTGGAGCGTCTGTGCGCCGTGCAGGGCCTCCGGTGGCTGGGAGGCGCAGGCCAGGCGGGAACGCTGAAGGGGACCCTCCTCCCCCCGCTCACGGGGCTGCTCAGCAGAGCCGGGCAGGTCACCAGAGCACCCGCTGTCATGCTGAAATACGTTCTTCCCGTTAGCAGACCCCATTATAAAATGAATGATTTTCCATTAACTCTGAAGAGGTATATGTGGAAAAAGGAATTTGAAAGAAGTAAATTAATTATGCTTAAATTTAAAGAAATCAATTGGATAGATGGTTATGGAAATCTTAAGTGTCTGCGCTGGGCACCCATTCCCTACATGGCTTTTCTAGTCCGCCTGGATCCGCACGTTAGTGACGCCGGCACGGCACAGGGTTCAGCACACAGTCACTGCAGGCTGGAGCCGCGCCGCGTAGGTCAGGCTTACCAGCCCCTGAGCTCTGACCTGCAGGAACACGGCCGGGGAACAGCGCACCGCTCGGAGCGCTGCCTGCAGGGTCCGCAGTGAAGACCCTGCCTCGGGAAGGTGAGTCGCAGGCCCTGAGGACACCGCTCAGGTTCCCCGCTGGGGTCAGAGAGTCAGAGAGCCGCCCCCCCCCGCCCCCACAGCCCGCCAAGACTTCCGTGGGAAATTCCTGGGCGCTGCCAGCTCTCAGTTTCAAGTCCATCTCATCGCGTGCTGTTTAGACAAGGACAGAAAATACAGAGACAACTCCTCGGCCCCAGAGAGGAACAAGATAGTCTCATGTCTTTAAACACATCAACCAGGAGGACGCCTGGAGGTCCCCGCGGGAGGCTGTGCGGTCACCCCTCTCCCTCTGGGCCGCTGCAGGCGGCTGGTCTCATCAGGTCACGTTTGCTGAAGGTGCTTGTTTTCCGTCTCTCTGTTCATTCAGTTACGGGACACTGGGCAGGACAAAGCATGTTGTAACTGACCACCAATGGAGCCAGCTCTGTTCAAGGATTACGGTTGCCCCAGCAACCTGTTCTGCTGACCCTCGTCACAGCAAATACACAACGAATGGCTGGGTCAACACCCCAGATAAAACGGGGTTATGCAACTGTTTGCCGAATCCTTGGCTGAGGTTTTTTTCCTGGACATTTTCCAGAATATCCCCCACATTCATATTCAGAAATTCCAAATGAAAACTCGTATTTAAACTCCTAACAAGCATATCTGTTGTTCACAGAAAAAAAAAAAATCTGTTGCTTTTCAAGATATAAATTAAAAGCCTAGAAGATCTCAATTGGTGCTTCAGTTTCGGTAACGGCTCAAAAGCATATTTAACGATAAGCTTTCCCTAGACAGGAAACCAGAAAGGCTACTCATGTATTTCTAATGATCTACATAAATAATTTCATCTACTTAGATTCAAAATTTGAGTCATTAAATGGTTTTACTCCGGTCTCAGCTAAATAGAGTCTTGGAAACGAATGTTAAAATGCAGAAATAAGCTTTTGAAAAAAAAAGATTCGGAGACAGGATGGAGCCTCTTTGTGGAAAAAGCAAATTGGCAAAGAGGATGATTTATTTAAGACAACATGTACAAAGGGGCAAAACTCTGGATCTCCTCTTCCCCAAACCATTTAATTCTACGCAAACAATTAAATGGTAACACAGTCCAGCTTCTAGAGGAGTTCATGTTCACCTCTTTCTCGGGAAGAAACATCCCACACAGAGTAAGGTGGTAACAGTTGGCAAGGTTTGTCCCTGGTGGGTGACACCGCTTACCTCATGGTGGTTCTCCTGCGACTCGTGAATTTCTCCTACTTTCTTAAGCCCAGGGATTTTCATGTCCGTTTCTTCCTCCTCCCATTTTCTTTCTTCTTTCTATTCCTGTAGCCTCAGGTCTGGTATACCGAACCAGTTCATCTTAGATGACTGAGTGTAGATCTCTCTTCCTTTTTGTGTTGGTTCTGGAGAAACTGGCTCCAGCTTCTTTAAATCCACACGGGACAGCCTCCACGATGGTCTGTTCTGCTCTTGAAGTGCAGCGATTGCGGGACTGTGTTAGTCGTCTTTCTGTTGCTGTGGCAACATACCTATGACCATCGACTTGAGAGGAGGAAAGGTTTGTTTGGTTCGTAGTTTCAGGGTTTTTGGTCCATGGCTGTGTGGCTCCGATGCTTTGGGGGAACAAACATCGTGGTGAGGGCAGGTGAGAGAAGACACTGCTTGCCTCATGGTGGCCAGGAAGTGACAGTGGGGGACAGTTCAGGTCCAGAGCACAGCAAAGACCAGTGAAATATCCTGAAGACTTCTTTGATGTTTGGATTTTAAAAATTTGTTTAGAGTGGGGCCAAGGATTTAGCTCAGTGGTTCTGATGTCTGCCTGGCAAGCACAAAGTCCCGAGTTAAATTTCTGGTAACCACATACCACAATGCTCGGTGTGATGGCTCACACCTGTAATCCCAGCACTTGGGAGGCAGAGGCAGAGGCAGGAGGATTGTTGTGAGTTCAAGGCTAGCCTGGGCTACATAGTGAGCTCAGGGCCAACCTTAACTACAAAGCGAGACCCTGTCTCAAAAAAACTAAAAAAAAAGAAAAAACTGTTTGGGCCCAGATAGATTAATTTTTAAATGGGTGATAAATGTACTGAGGTTATTAATAAATAATTTCAAGGTGTTTTCCATTTTATTGTACTGCTGTTGTCTCTTTTGCTGTTGTCTAAGTGATAGCTTTGCTGGTTCAGAACAGAGCTGGTGTAACATTTCTCTGTCAAAATGCCACACGCAGTCATGGCACCTTGTGGTAGGATACCACACTCCTTCCCACAACCCCTTGCGCTCCCTGGGAACAAAGCCAGAATGACTATTTTAGCCAGAGACACACCTCCCCTTTGACCCTTGATGTCATTAGCCTGTCATGGAGAGACCCACCAATCAGAGAGGTCTGTAGGGCCTTTCCTCTTCCTGTTACCCTTGTCCTGCCCCCCAGAGGCTATATAAGATGCCTATAATCTTTGTTTGCTCTGGGCCATGCTACTCACTATTGTACAGAGTAGCCTACTATAGACATCTAGGCCTTGGGAACCTTTTAAAATTTCCTATCAATAACTGTAAACAGTTCTTTCTGAAGAAAAACAAAGAGCATAAAGGGCAAGTGAATTGGTACATTTAGAACTCCGTTTTGGGGTAGAGACTCATAGGAAGTTGCAAAGCAATATACAAATTCAGGTGGCCTTTTATCCAATCTCCCCTAAATCTATCTTACATGACTATAGCACAATATCAGAATCAGGAAACTGACACTGGTCTAATTCAGAGTTTATTTAAATTTCAGCCATTATACATACACTCACATATTATGTATATTCATGTCTGGATGAGTGTGTAGCGCTGTGCAATTTTTCACACATGTGGCTTTGTGTAACTACCATCACAAAAGATCCCTAAATGTCAATACCACAAGGTTCTCCATGTTATTTTTTTCATAATCAAATTTTCTCCCACCCTAAAACACCCATCCCCAAAAAGCGCTAATCAGTGGTGAACACTAATCAGTTGTTCATCAATATATCAGTGAGATTGTGCAGTATATATATTTTTTGAGCTTGACTTTTGCATTCAGCATAATAGCCTAGAAATGCACTCAAAGTGTTGCACTTATAGTCCATTCTTTTTTATTGCTGAGTAGTATTCCACGGCATTAAGGTATCACAGTTTGTTCAATGATGCATTCACCGAAGGATGTTCAGGTAGTTAACAGTTTTGAACTCTGTCAACAAAGCTGTAATAAATCTTTGTGTGCAAGCATCTGCCTGAAGGTAAATTTTATTTCTCTGTATAAATGTCTAAGGGTCCAATTTCTGGTTGTATGGTAAATCCATTTGTAGCTTTAAAAAATTGCAAACCATTTTCCAGAGCGATCGTACCATTTACAGTCCTACTGAAGTGGCACAAACACTGGTTAGTATATGCAGCTACTGGCAGTTCTGGAGAATGGAAGGCACCCCTAGGGGCTGGCAGGCTGTTGATACCCTTGTCACAGAAGCTTTCTGACGTTAAGGGGTGGAGTTACACTTAGTATCAGCTCATTGGTCAGGCTCCGCAATTGTTTTGGTTATGAGCTTACACTTCTTTTATTGGCTAGTACAGTGCACGGACTGTGAGGGCCACTGGTTAGAACAGGGCCCAGGTTTCCACCGGTAGTGAAGAAGGGAGTGTAACAAATGCTGCAGGCAAAGGAGCTCTGAGCCCCGGACAGCCGAGAGTTCTGCGGTGCCAAACGTCAACTGGAGCAAAAGTCGGGGGGGGGGGCAGGGCTCTGCAGTAAACCTCACAAAGTCTGCAGAGCTAACGGAGGGGGGGGGGGGCTGCAGAGGCTATCAAGATGCAAGCTAGGGCTTTCCACGAATAAAAGGTTCTGCAAATCTGTTTCTTCCTTCACTACCAGTGACGTATGACTAAATTTTGCCACATCCTTGGTAGTTTTTGGTAGCATATTTTCTATTCCACCATTCAAATAGGTATGTAATGATATAGCATTTTGACCCCAGTGAACATTTCCCTTTTCCCTACTGGTTAATAACACTGAACTCCTCCTGGGCTTCTTTCCTATCTGCATAGCCCAAGTGAGAGATCTGTGTGTGATTTTTGTCCTAACTGGATACTGGTGATGTCCTAACTGGATACTAACTGGTGATGAGTACTGAGGATTCTTTATGTACTTGATATGAGTCCTTTGTTGAAAACGTGATGTGCAGATATTTTCACCAAGCCTCAAATTTGTCTTTTCATCCAGCAGGATCTTTCACAGGATAAAATTTTAAGATTCTTTTTGGCTCGTGCATCTGTGTCAAGTTTAAGAACTCTGCCTAGTGCTTTAATTCTAAGTATTTTTCTCCTAAATTTAGTTTTATATTTTTCTGTCAGCACTGTGTCGAGAGCCGTGGTATATAAAGTAATGGAGAAAATAATTTCATAATGAAGTTATGGTTCGGGCTGTGTGAAGCCCAGTGTCACCTCGGCCTCGGAATCTAATGTCCTCTCCTTCCGGGCACAGTTGAGTCTCCATGGTCCTGTGATCCTGTGAGACCCAAGGCAGGATGACATCAGCTGAAGAACCCAATGGTGATTAAGAGAGAAAAGCTTCACCTGGGAGGAGGACAGATTCCTTATTGGGCTGCTGTCTCACCCAGCTCCTGTTGTGAGAATACTTTGCCCTTTCTCTGTCCTCATCAGTGTAAGATCACCTCCACCTCCATCATCTGACCCTCCCTCCCACTACTGTGCGCATCCAATAAGTAGTGACCAGCTCGGAGTGTCCTTGTCTTTGCCTGCTCTGGCGTCATCCTCCCAGCCCCCCATGTACTTTGAAATTATGTCTGTTTCTTTAGCCTTTCTAGCCCCTCCTTAGGCAGATTGGAAGATTGATCAGCCTCCAATATCTAAGCCCATAATACATTTTGAATACTTAAAATGAGAAATGATGTTTGGGTTCATTTTATTCTTCAAAGGATATTTAACTTTATAACACCACTTCCAAGAAAAGCTACTTTTCCTCCATTGAATTACTTTTGCTTCTGATCCAAAAATGACATGAATCTTTCTGCATGGGTCTCTTCTAGGCATCAAGCTGTGTGACCACTGTAGCTAGATAGCAAACTTTACCATCAGGAAAAGTGATACTTCTACCTCTAGCTCTTGTTTTCAAAATTGTTGTACCTAATCCAGGTGTTAGAAAAATTGTAAGAAAATGTGCTGAGACCTTGGTGTCTGTAACAGACTTTATTGTGGGCCTGGTTACCAGCCAGGCTACTGTCACAATGCTGAGTGGAGCACAGCAAAGGGTGTAGGCATCTGATATAGCCTAGGGGGTGGGGATAGGCTCTCAAGAAGCAGAAAAGTGCTATTCTATCCTCTAATTGGTGGGTCTTTAATGATGAGGTGATGACATCAGGGGGCAGAAGGGAATGTGGAGCATTATGGGAAGAAGGAGGAGTGTCTTTGATTGAAGGGTCCATGTTGGCTTTGTTCCCTGTTGGTGGGACTGCAAGGGATTGTGGGAAAGGGTATGGCATTTTAGCGCAAGGCACTATGGGAAGGAGTGAGGCATTTTTGGTGGAGAAATGCCATGCTGGCTGTTTTCTGAACTGGCCAACCTACTACTAGGGTTTTCTTCTTTCCATACAAATTTTAGAATAAGTTTATCTGTTTTTATACTTTTCCCTGCCTTTGTGTGTGTGTGTGTGTGTGTGTGTGTGTGTGTGTGTGTGTGTAACTGGGGATCGAACTGAAGGCTTTGTCCTTACCAGACAGGCAGCGGCACCACTGAGCTAAATCCCCAGCTCCCAATTCCCTGCCATTTTGATTATACCTTTAGACTGGCTTGGGGAAGAGTTAAAAACTTTATTATATTTCAAAGGCCCATCAACTGGAGGTTGGATAAAGATGTGGTTCTTTTAGAAAATGGAGTACTACTCAGCCACAGTGGAAGATAAACTAGAGTCATTTGTAGCTAAATGGATGCACCTTGAGACCATACTCATAAGTGAAATAAGTAGGACACGTGCAAATACTGAATTACTTTTCTGGCATGAGAAACAAAATGAGAATGAGGACCAAAATGTATACTAGATAATGTAAAATAGGTAGAAAATGCTCAAAGGGGAGGGTAACTGGAAGGGGTCAGTGAAAGGAAAAAAATATGAGAACAGGAAAAAACAGAAACAAAGCTTCTGTAAATAGGGGGGGGCGGAAGGATGGAAAGGTGTGAAGGGGAACGAGGCAAAAACGAGAACCCAGGTACATCCTGTACAGGTACAAATTGCCAATGTCGAATATAATCATAATGTATACCTAAATTGTAGTAATAAATTTAATGAATCAAAAAACTGTACTATATTGAGTCTTCTAATTTTAAATTCAGTATATCTCCTCAGGTGCTTAGAACTTTTTAATCTCTTAAAATCAGCACTGTGGTTTTTAGAATAGGCACTCTTGTTAAACTTCTATCAGTATTTCATTTTCTTTGGTGTAATTGCAAGAAATATTACATTTAAAACTTCATTTTTTTGGACTTGCTTGTTATTGGTATATACAAATGGGGTTGCTTTTTTGGTGACCTTGCATCTTATGACCTTAACAAACTCACTTATTTGTTTTAGGAGTCTTTTTCTAGGTTCCTTTGGGTTTACCGTGCACACAATCACTTTTTCCAAAACTAGAAAGTTTTAATCTTTTCACTCCAGTTTTATGCTCTACTATTTCTTTTCTTTTTCTTTTTTAAAATATGTTATTCATTTATTTATTGTTGTTTTTTGTTTGTTTGTGGATAATGGGGATCGAACTCAGGACCACACGCTTGCCAGAGGATTGCTGTGCCGCTGAGCTACAACACCGGCCCTATAAGTTCTTCTCTTGCCTTTCAGTGCTGCCTAGAATTTCCAACACTAGGAGAGTCACTGTGCTAAATGCCAACACCCTTGTCCTAGTCTTGATCTTGGAGAAAAAGTATTAAATTCCTCATCACTAAACATAACGTTAGCCATGTTAACCAGAAGGTTTTTGTAGATGTTTTTAGTAAGGAAAGGAAGTTGGTTTCCTTTCCTAGTTTGCTGAGATTTTAGTACATATGCTGCTGAAGGGAGCACTGTTTGCTGGGATTTTTTTAAAAAGCATAACTATCTTTTGAATTTTGTCAAAGCTTCTTTTTGCAGTCATTAATATAGTGATTCTTTTTCCTCTCCTTCCCATTCCTCCCCAGCTCTTTCTCCTCTTTCCTCTCCCTCTCCTCTTCTTCCTTTTTCTGTACTAAGGATTGAATACAAGGCCTTGTCATTGAGATACATTCCTACCCTTTTTTTCATTTTATGAAACAGAACCTCACTAAGTCTCTATTTTACCAAGGCTGGGCTTAAACCTCTGAGTCTTCTGCCTCAGTCTCCCCCAGTGTTGGGATTATAGGGATAGAGGGCACCACCATGTGGTCTGATTTTTCTTGTTTAGTTTTGTGAGTTACATTGAAAAATTCTCTGGTGTTGAACCAGTCTTAAATTCTTGAAAGAAATCCCATGTTAAAAAAGAAAAAGCGTGCCGGGCATGGTGGCTCACGCTTGTAATCCCAGCACTCAGGAGGCAGAGACAGGAGGATTGCTGAGTTCAAGGCTTGCCTGGGCTACATAGTGAGCTCAGGGCCAGCCTGAACTGCAAAGCAAGGCCCTGTCTCAAAAAAAAAAAAAAAAAAAAAAAAAAAAAAAAGAAAAAGCAATTCAGTGTAGCTACTGTGAACTGTTCTTTTCCTACTTTGTTGGATTAGATTTGGTAACATTTTGGGGAAGATTTTTCTGTTTAAATTTAGACCAGGTTTTGCTCTATGATTTTAGACCCTTGTCCCGTGTTTCTCTGTTTTGGTACCAGGACCGCGTGGACTTCATACAATGAATTGGAACTTGTTCCATCCTTTGCAGTTTCCCGGAGGACGTTTTATAAAGCTTGTGTGAATTTTGTAAGTTTGGTGAAAGTAGCCACTAAAGCAACTCTCCAGATGCGTTTAAATTATAAAGTCAATTTCTTTTCTTATTATATGACTTCCCACAATGTCTGCTCCACCTGGGCTAAGTTTTGATAGCTCATGGTTTTTAAGGAATTGGTCCATTTCTTATTTAAGCTGTGAGCATACATTTGTTCATGGTCGTCCTTAATTATGTTTTTACTGTTAACAGATCTTCTGTAGTTTCCAGCTTCATTCTTGATACTGATAATTTGGTATCATCTTCTCTCTTTATCTTTGCCAGTGTTGCTAGACAGTCACTTTTCCTCATAGGACTATTTATTTTTGGTGCGCATATGAAGTTCTGAGGCAGAACCTAGGGTCTCATGCATGCTAGGCAAGTGCCCTACCAATGACCTACCTCTTCTGCTGAAGCAGTTTTTTCTTGCATTAATTTTCTCTATTATTTTGTTGCTTTTCATTTCATTTATTTCTGCTTTTACTTTTATTATATTCTTCCTTCTGCTTACTTTGGATTTATTTTGCCCTTCTTGTTCTAGTTTCTTGAGATAGGAACTTTTATTTGAGATGCCTCTTTTCTTCTAATGTAAGCATTTAGTGCCATAAAGTTCTCTCTGAGTATTATTTTAAATAAATCCCTAAATTTCATTACATTGTATTTCCACTTTGATTTAGTTTTACATATTTTAAAGATCTAAGAATTCTTTCAATCATTATTTACAAATATATTACTTAAGTTTATAGATGTTTAAAGATTTTCCTGTCACCTTTCTGTTATTGATTTCTGGGTTAACTCCATTATGGTAAAAAATATATGCTATACGATTTTAATTCTTTAATATTTATTAAATTTGTTTTGTGACCTAGGAAGTGGTCTATCCCAGTGAATATCTTATGGGCTATTGAAAATAATTTATAATCTTTTGCTGGGTGGAATGTTCTATGAATGTCAATTTGACAGAAAGTGTTGTTGAGTTCTTTTATCTTCTTGTTGGTTTCTGTCTTGTAGTTTTGTCAGTTGCTGACAATGAGTTACCAGTCTTCAACTAAAATTCAGAATTTTTCTACTCCACCTTTCAGATTTACTAGTTTTTGTTTTATGTATTTTGCGCCTTTGTTATGTAGTACATATACATTTAGGATTTTTATGTCTTTTGGGCATGATTTATCATCATGTAATGTCCTTCCTGGAATCATTAAATCATTATGTAATCATCATTTCATCAATCATTATGTAATGTCCTTCTCTGTCCCTATTAATATTCTTCATCTGATTTATATATTTATGTGATAGTAAGTAACATAGTCACTCCTGATTTCTTTTAAATCTCTTTTCATCTTTAAAAAAATTGTCTATATTCACCTTATATAAGTAAGCATCACAAAAGATGATAGTATAATTTTCATTTTAACCAAAGGTGTGATTTGAAGGCTGTTGGAGGTGGCCTCGGGAATTTGGTCACGCAGGCTGTCCTTGCCTTGGCGTCCATTGTGCGCGGAAGACCTAGCGCAGAGAGGTGAAAGAGAGCCTGGAAGGAGCATCCCGTGGGAGAGCAGTGCTGGCCAGACGGCCCCTTGACACACTCTGACCTCCCTGCTTTGCCCTTGTTGCTCTGTGAGGAAGGATGCAGCTAGTAGCTTAGCCTCCTCTAGGTGCTGTGCCAGTGTTGGGCAGTTGATCAGCAGGAAGGACAAAAAGGATAGGAAGTCTAGGAAAGACAGGAAGGACAGCAGGGTAGAAGGAAGGACCAGAGAGTGTTGGATGATGCTTTCCTTCGTGCTTGTACACTGTATAACTATGCCTGCAAAAATAAAATTTGCTTTGGGCCAGAGGGTTAGCTCAGTGGTTCCGGCGCCTGCCTCGCAAGCGCAAGGTCCTGAGTTCTATCCCGGTAACCACATACAATGCTGGGTGTGGAGACTCACGCCCACCAGCCATTAGTACCACATACCACAGTGCCGGGCGTGGTGGCTCACGCCTGTCATCCCAGCACTCGGGAGGCAGAGGCAGGAGGATTGCTGAGTTCGAGGCTTGCCTGGGCTCCATAGTGAGCTCAGAGCCAGCCTGAACTACAAAGCGAGACCCTGTCTCAAAAAAAAAAAAAAAATTTGCTTTTAGTCTGCAAAGACTGTCGGTTCCCCCGTGCCTCACTTTTCTTTCTTATAGTTCTTCTGGATTCAGAGCATTCCAGACCCAGTCAGCAGAGACCACAAAATACTATATATCATGAGTGAAGATTGTTTTTTTCCCTTCCCCAGGTCCCAGCCTTCTCTTAACCATTTTATCACTCTTTGGGGTGCTTTCCATAGCTATTCTTGTAAGGTAGATCTGTTAGTGACAACTTTTATTACTTTTCCCTCTATTGAGAGTATCTTCATTTCTCCTTCAGATGTGAAAGTAGTTTGTCCAGTTACAAAATTGGGTTGAGTGGTTTATTTCTTTTAGTATTTCCTTCCAGCCTCCTTAGTTTTACGGGTAATTAGCTTCCATTAACATTCACGTTCCTGTATAGGTTATGTGTCATTTTCTTGTGGCTGTTAAGATTTTTGTTTGTTTGTTTGTTTTCAGCAGTTTTATAAAAGACTTGTTTTGGTAGAACAGTTTTTTACAAGTTTATTCTGTTTGTTTTCCTGAACTCTTACTGGTTTACCAATATCTTCATCAAATTTGAGATTTTCAGCTCTTCTTTTTTTGAATACCACTTTAGCCCCACATTCTTTTTCTCTCTTGTTCTAGCACTTTGATGACATCAAATTTAACATTTTTTGTTCCATACATTCCGAAGACCTGTTCATTTGAACAATTGTTTTAGTTTGTTTTCTTTTTCTTCTTCTTCTTTTTTTTTTTTTTTTTTTTTTTTTTTTTTTTTTTTTTTTTTTTTTTTTTTTTTTTTTTTTTTTTTTTTTTTTTTTTTTTTTTTTTTTTTTTTTTTTTTTGAGACAGTCTCGCTTTGTAGGTCAGGCTGGCCCTGAGCTCACTATGTAGCCCAAGCAAGTCTCGAACTCAGCAATCCTCCTGCCTCTGCCTCCCGAGTGCTGGGATGACAGGCATGAGCTGCCATGCCTGGCAGTTTGTTTTCTTTCTGAGTAAACTCAAGCTCTCTGATTCTCACCTCTCTTATCTCTCCCTTTAGTACTGAGTTCATCTAGTGATTTTTTTAAAAAAGAAAATTAGTAATGATATTTTTAAGTTGTGTAATTTAAACTTTTTTCTTTTTTTAATAATTTCTACTTTTCTGCTAATATTTTCTACTTTTTATTTCTTTGTAGAGAAATTATATGGGTCTTTCTGGTCTATGTCTCTCAATGAAACATTAATGAATTCAGTTAGAAAATACAGTTCTTAAGTATTTTGTTAAATTTAAGATTTCCCATAAATGATCAGCTTGATTGGTCCCTGTATAAGCTGCATTGGTCTCAGCGACTGGAGTCATTAGGAGGCTGTAGGATTTTCTGAGTGTCACTTCATGGACTCTCTGGTCACACGTGTCCTGGGGATATCAGGGACCTTGAGATGGTGATTTCCTCAACAAATTTATTATCCCAAATGTCTGTATTTGGGAAACACAGGTATATTCCTTTAGGTGCAGGAGGCTGATTACCAATGTTCTCATGTTTCACTATTTTAAATGCATTTGAGGTTGATGTCTTGAAATAAGGGAAATAAAAGAATGTACATATGAACATGTTTAAGAACCAAGTAACTTAGTCAAAATTCACCTTTCAGAGCTGCCACTCTTAGATTTCACCTCTTCTACAGTTCCACTTTTTTGCAGTGGTGTGGTGCGGATTTCAACCCTTCACTAGTGGAAGAAAATGAGAAACAGCAATCCAGCCGAGCATAGGAAATAACGAAAAGAATGCTGGCCAGATGTAAGAGAGGGCCTGGGGGATGAAAAACCAATTCTTTGAGCATCGTCACCCGCAAAGTACTTTCCATTGTTATCTTAGTACTCAAACAACCGTCTTCCCCGCCCCTTCCTTATCAGCCCATTGTACAGATGAGGAAGCAGAGGAGAGGCCCAGCAACAAAGGAGAAAAGTGGAATGCAGGTCTTTGCATCGCTAGGGGCTGCTCATTTTTTCCCCAACATAAAAGTTCTTTCTCAAATTCTTAGGATTAAACCAGACTGGATTTTAGAAGTCAAGGACATTTTAGAGTAGGAAAATTCTTAGGGTGTAATAGGGTGTCAGCTTAATTGAATTTGAATTAGTTTGTCTTTTAAAACACAAAAGGGTTGGAAAATGGAATCTTCAGTATCATGAGAACATGACCTGTGGGACTTGGTTTCCTTGTGAGGCTGGGCTAATGTGTCCCTAAATCCCTGAGAGGCACATTAGGGGTAATTACAACAAATAAAGGCTAACGGCTGAGCCGTGTCTGTTTTGTTGATTGGGCTTAAGGAAGAATTCTGGGTTAGGAGATTTAGCCAAATTGCTTGACCTGCCTCAGCCACTACCCTCACCCGGTGGAGAGCCTACCTGCAAGGGATCCATTGTCTCCGGGAAGAGCTCCTGTGCACAGGAGAAGCACGAGCAGCCAGTGGCGATCCCCATCCTGTTTCTGGCGCGGAGACCTGGCTGATGATTTAGACAGGGCTACTTAATTTTCTTGACCCTGGAAAGGGCACAGAATTTGCCTAGAGGAGGAGTGGTGTAAGTAGATTTTTATCTTTGCTGTCTCTTCAGGGACCTGAGTGTTTTCCAAATGATGGATAAAAATGCACGAGAGAGTGTGTGTGGGGGGGGCGTTCTCAGCCCTAATTAGCCCCCAGCCTACCGTGGTCCAGGTGCTAAGGCAGTCAGATTGTCCGGGTGGTCAAGCCTTCATTTTCTGGAGAATGAAGTTCTGTTTAACAGAACTTCCAGTTGGGGCACAAAGAACCTATTATTAATTTCTTAAGGCAGGGAGTAATTAAAAACCTGTTCGTATGGAGTTTCCTATTATGTGATGTAATTTGTATCTCCCCGTGGTGAAGACGACTGTACATGTTCCCTAATCTGTTTAATCGCTCCCTTCCCGAGCGTGGAGGATGACTACATTTCCTGACCCCTCTTCCAGCCAGACAGGGGACCACAGGACCCCCACCTCTGAACCCTGGAAATCTTACAGGCAAACACAGTGCACCTTCCCTGACTCAGCAGCCACAGAAGCCACATCTGAGCGTCCCTCGCCTGAAGACGGGCAGCTGGGCCCTGACTCAGCAGCGGGAAGAGAGGCCTGCAGGGCGGCATCCCATCAGAGCGGAGCGGGAGTCAAGCCTGCTCTGGGCTAAGCCTCTGAGTTTCTGGGCTTCCGGTCACCTGGGACACCTGGAGTGGGGGAGTCGTTCTTCCTCCGCCCCCTGTGTCCCCCTCGAGCCTCACCGACCCTGCAGCAGTGTCCTCATCCGACTTGCCTGGATGAGATTCAAGTTCAGGAGATTTTGTCTCCGACAGCCATGGAGAGCAGCAGTGACTCGCGTGTTCGCTCTGTGTCGAAATCCATGTTCGAAGACGTCTGCTGTGTGTAAGGGCCATGAAACCAGCTCCTTCTCTGCTTCAGCTAATCACATTTGAGCCAAGCCACAAGAGAAAAGCCACAAGCGCTAAGGTGAATTAAGATTGTCTGAGCAGGATTCCTCAGGGAGCGTCTCTGTCTGGGCTTGCCCTTTCCTCCAGTTCCCCTCAGCGTCCCACACGTGTCCTGACATTTCCTCATTGCAAGCCCCCGCCAGTCTGGACCTTGGTGCTGGTCCCCGTGTTTCTGTCTTCTTGTGCGGCCAGGCGGGGTCCCTGTCAGTGTCCAGTGTGATGAGATGATACCGTCTGGGCCTCTTCACTTCCTCTCATTGGTTAGAAGATTGGAAGCTTCTCGGGTCTGCCCTCTGTCTAACACACGGCAATTGTTAGCGAAGAAAAATAACACTGGAAAAGAAGAAGAAGAAGAGGAAGAGGAAGAAGAAGAAAGCACTCTTGGAGAGCATGGTAGAGCACTTAGGAAGACTTTCTCTTTGAAAAAAAGGCACAGAGCTAGGGATATAGGTCAGCAAACCTAACTTGTAGGTGCTGGGTTCATTCCCCAGTATTGCACTAAAATATCCATTTAGGAATCCAAGAAAAATCAAAGGACAAAGTATTAAAGCTAATGTGAGCATTTAGCATGGTGGTAGAATACAAAATCAGCATTAAAAATAGCCTACTTACATTGCTATAGAACACCAGTAACAGAGTAAAGCTAAAAGTGGGGCAGGAAGGTGAAAAGAAGAAGGGAAGGTGGAAGGGGAGAGAAAGAGAGAGCTTGAGCATCAACCAGAATATCCTGAGAGATTCTTGCAGGTGCACACAGGGAAGTGCAAAGAAAGAGGTCACTGTAGCATCAATGATATTAGTACAAGATTGATGATAAAAATGGCACTGATTGGAAACTGTTGGTGTGAACCAGTGCTATGTAAAGCTCTCTGAGATATACTGAAGACCATACAGCATACATTTAGGAACAGTAAGAAGCCATCTGTAGAAAACAAACCACTAGAAATGCGTCTCTACTGTGTATTTCTACAGAGATGTGTCTATTGAGATCTCACATGGAAACCGAACCGTGCAGAATGGCGTCAGATGGCCTTGGGAGGTGACTTGGGCCCGAGGGCTTCCCTTTTTGTCTGTGGAAAGAGCACCCTTTGAAGAGCTTGTCTGTCCCTCCTAGCACGTTGGAGCCCAGCCATCATGTCTGTGGGGGACGGGTCCCATCAGACACCACATTTGCTTGGGGCTTTGTCCTGGGCTTCTCTGCCTGGAAAATTATGGAGAAGCAACACTTTCTTGTCATAAACTGAACAGTCTAAGTTCAGCCTACAGGAGTGTAGACAGACTAAGACAGGCCTAGATGCACATATGTAATTATATAGCAAGGCTGGAGAGAACACTTACCAGAATCATTCAGTACTTAAATCTGGTACGGGGTGGGGTGGCCACAGAAACTGAACTTCCGCTTTTAGCCTTTTCTGTGCCCTTTTGAAGAAATACGGGCATGCCATCCAGTTCTCTGGATGAAGGGCCCTTACTCTAGGCCTGATGAACATTGTATATAACTGCACCGAGGTAAACTGGTGCCTTGGCAGCTCCACACTTACTAAGCACCATCTTGCTTTCCAGACGTTCCCTTCGGAAGAAATAAACAAAGATAAAAGAGATGGTGGACACAGCATGACGTTTCGCTGTTGTTCCTTTGTTTCGCTGTTGTTCCTTAGTCCGCCCAGATGTTTGATGCTATCCAGTCCTAGGAATGACTTTTGGTGCCATAGTACAAACTCCCTTGATGAATAAGATTGCGAATGGTTAGGAAATGGAAAATAAAACAGTGGATTAGTTGTTAAGAGTAAGGTTAATAACATGGAGCAAGGCAACGAAGAATTACATATATATTTTAAGGCAGTTTTACTTTAAAAATCTCTAAATATCTATTGGTTCCCCACGATTTTGCTGCAGGACGGAGGCTTCTGGTGCAATTCTGGGTCCCCTGCTTGGGGTGCCCTCTTTTCTTTTCAAACTCATCCCTACAACGCAGCACGCTTCGCCTCTGCTTTTCTTCAAAACAAGTGGGGAGATGCTGGGAAAACAGCCAGATGGCACATTCCTGTAGGCTTCTCCAATTTACTACCTGATCATTTCCAGCAGATAATTTGGTGACAATATTATAATTTCTTTTCAGATATTTTTCTTTCAAAAATGTATTAGTACATGTTTATAGTATAATGGCTGCATTCATTGTGGGCTGTTCGCACAGGAAGAGGACACATCTCATTTTTCCTACATCTTTCCCTCCCCTCCCCCTCTCACCCTCTATCTCTTGGTCCCCTTCCCATTTGCAAAAGATCTTTTCCCCTGTTAGCTATCTTTTATTTTGTTCTTTCTTTGTACTCTGAGTTTCTTATAGAAGGGAAACCATACTATGTTTTGGCTTGTGGGACCCATTTTCCTACAAGTGACTCAGTGTATCCTTTTTTTGGGGGGGACAGTGTCTCGCTTTATAGTTCAGGCTGGCCCTGAGCTTACTATGTAGCCCAGGCAAGCCTCGAACTCAGCAATCCTCCTGTCTGTGCCTCTCGAGTGCTAGGATGGCAGGCATGAGCTCTGAGTGCTGGGATGGCAGGCATGACCCACAATGCCAGCATTGTGGTGTGTGGTACTGATTGCTGGTGGGTGTGAGTCACCATGCCCAGTATTGTTGTATGTGGTTACCAGGGATCAAACCAGGAACCTTGTGCTTGCTAGGCAGGTGCCGGAACCACTGAGCTAATCTCTGGGTCAGGGTATGCTCTTTTGTGGGAGGAGGCGCCCACTTCCTGTCAGCCTGGGCACTGCCTCTGAGCCAAGTCATTTCAGGGGCCAGAAGAAAAAGCTGGGGGGCGGGGTCCAGATGGAATTGGGAGAGGCAGCCAGAAGCAGAGGAGACCCTCAGAATGTGAGGCTGGAGGAAAACCTTTGCTTGGATATGATACCTGCTTTTCCCTATGATACCTATCAAAGCCACCGGGTTGCACAACTTGGAAGCAGAATTTTTTTTTTTTTAACCAAATGTCACTTAGCCCTTTGCCATGTGCTGCATTTTGTTGGCCTTGTAATGTAAAACTTCCAATATTTCTACCATACTTTGTAATTTATAGAGTGTTTTCAGAGCTGGCAGGTCGTTCTCCAGATGATGAAATTCCTTGGGAAGGCTCAGCCTCCCGCGCGGTCAGCGCCAAGACTGGGGTCTGGGGTTTCCTGAGGCTGAGCTGTGTCCCCTCCCGGCAGCGCCACGGCCGCCTCCGGGGAGCAGAAAGATCCCTGGAGAGACCCAGCCAGGGAGACCTTTCCCAGAAGGCGTTGCTGTGCTTCGCAGTGGAAGAGGAATCCCTGCGCCCTAGAAGGAATCTCCGAAGTGGGATGTGCCTCCCTCTCAGGATCCGCTGAATCATTTGAGGTCGACGGGAGCTCAGGGCAGGAAGGGCCACGGGCCCAGGTGTCGGGAATCCGGGTCTCTGCCTCTGTCACCGCCACCCAGAGCCTGGAAGCCGCAGGCAAGCTTGTTAACCTCCGTGGGCCTCGGTTTCCTCGTCTGTCAAATGAAAGGCTTGACCAGAATGACCTCCGAGGGCTCTTGCAGCCCTAATTCTATGTTACGTGCAAGGCTGCTCACAGAAAATCTGCTGTGTGGCGGTTTATAGTGCTGTGTAATTACAGGGTTCAGCCCCAGAGAACAGTGACTCCTCAGTCCGTCCAACGTCTCATTCCTGTTCAGTCACGTCAGGCCAGATTGTTTTTATGTACATGAAATTTATGGCCCTACCCCTTTTCAGAGGATGAGGGGGGAAGAAACTTCAGGCAATCTGTTCAGGTGAAGGAGGCCAGAAAGCCACAAAAGCTAATGAGCGAGAGTGCCAGGAAGGAGACAGAGGCTTCTTCGGGCATGCTCGCGGCGAATCCAGAGCGCGAGGTGGGGGCTTTTTTCTATTAATTATCCTGTGTCAGATGGGGAAAGTGAGGCACAGGCAGCCTTGTATGACGCACTGGAGTCTTACCACCTCAGAGCCCAGGCACAGCAGCTTTCCTGGCTTGGGTGGAGGTTCCTTCCAGCAGCCGGGACAATGTGTCTTTGGGGGAAGGTATCTCGCTGCATTGTCTTTAGCAAAACGCTTCTTGTGGTGACTCAGAAGAGCGGTTGGCATAGGTGCTGGGGAGACGTAGGTCGTCGGGGAGAAGGCCGCTCTCCAGGGCTCCCTTCCACGGTGGGAAACTCAGACACAGAGGGGGTGCGCATCTCAGGATCCCCCTCACACAAGCCGAGATAACAGCAGAGCTTGGCTGGAGTTAGACA
Source organism: Thryonomys swinderianus (assembly GCA_004025085.1). Classification (NCBI taxonomy): domain Eukaryota; kingdom Metazoa; phylum Chordata; class Mammalia; order Rodentia; family Thryonomyidae; genus Thryonomys; species Thryonomys swinderianus. Next base: position 22,135 of record PVIC010004584.1, read on the forward strand.
AACCTGTCATTATTGCAAATTGCATCTGGCCAAAGAGAAATGGGAATTTGAAGATGTCGTCACCCACTCTGTCTCCCTGTTACGAGGCTTGGTTGGAACCCCACTGACTTTCATCTGGGTGCGTTTGCAATTTCGTTTCACATGACTCATCTTAAACTTTATTATCATATTCATGTTAATAACGCTGGTTGACAACACTTTAAATACTTGGCTTTCTATGATACAAGGCTATTAATTTTTATATTGCATCTTTTAATGCCTAGAGCTGAGACAAAGACTTTAAAGACCAAACTAAAGAGGTAATGGATTTGGGGGTACAGGAATTAGATCCAGACAGTATCAGATAAAGGTGGACAGGACAGAGAGAGGCAGATGAGGAAGAAGTTGTGAAGGGTTTGAACCAATGTGGAACAGGCTGTCCAGGTGTTTCTTTCCAGAAGCTTTGAAATGTCAGGGTTCTGGGGGTGTTGCAAGCCTTGTAACTGACTCACAAAAGGTTCTTTCTTCTGTATTTTCCTTTATATTAAAAATGACAAGACTTATCTTACAGGTCTATTTCTATAGATATATTCCCTCTCCCTCTCTCTCTCTCCCTCTCTCTCTCTCTCTGTTAGTTTATAGATGTATTTAAACATTTAGTTTACATGTATATTTTCATAAAAGACAGGGTCCGGGTTATAAATCATCCCAGGTAGAAGAGGGTGAAAACCGAGAGGCTTCGACCCCAAGCCAGGAGAATGGGTTCCCATGGCCCAAGGCACTGTCGCGGGGCAGGGGTGGAGAAGGCAGCCAGGAACCCTGGGGAGGCAGCAGGGGCGGTTACTCAGAGGAGTCCGAAGGGCCTGTCTGCTAACCTCGGAGCTGTCCAGAAAAGGAAGAAGGGAAGGCAGCCTCCGCTCCTGGGACCGGGCTCTGAGTTAGAGGAGAGCTGTGGCTCGGGGCTGGCACTGGCGGCCTGGGCTCTTGGACGACGGAGCTGCCGCCCCGTCTCCCAGACCTTCCAAACCTGCCCTTGAACTTCCTTGCATCCACAGTGATGTCTGCGAACTGCTCTTTCAAGACAAGGGTTGATTTTTAACTCTTTTGTTGTTTCCATCTCCCCCGAGGAGAGGACTCTTCGTCAGCTGCCTTTCTGTGCAAAGCAGGACACACCAGGGGAGCTGCGCCCCTGTCCTTGGAGATGCAGTGGAGGCTCCCCATGCCGTGGGGCGGGGCGGCTCCAGCCCACGGCCTCCTCCTCTGGATTACAAACTCGAGCTCAGCTTGGGCAGTTTAGCAATTTAGCAAGAGCCTTCCTCAAAACAAAAAGTTTCTCAAAAGGTCTGGCAATGTAAGTCTTTGTTTTTAAAATTTATTTTTATCTTTATTGGTACATTGTGTATACACATCATAATCACACTCACCATAGGGAATTTTTAGGTCTTTTTGAAGAAGGCCCTTGGTTCAGTCCTAGTACTATAGAAAGCAAAACAAAACAGAACAAAACAACAAGTGTGGATGGGTATGGGTGAAGATACAGCAGGAAGATCAAAGTGTAGCTCAGTGCAAAGGCTCTGGACCGAATCCCCGTATGGAAAGAAAAAGGTGGTGTGACGTTCTCAGAGCCCCTCGTGCAGCCCAGAGGGTGACCCGCTCCGCCTGCAGTGAGGACTCCGGCTGCTGCGTCTCTCTCGGGCAGTTCCAGCAGAGACATGCTCTTAGGTGACAGAGTCTCAACCGCCTACTGCAGTGGCTTGGATCTTGAATTCTCCCAAAGGCCCGTGGGATGCGGGTGTGTTCCCAGCTGTGGCAGCCCTGGGAGATGGTTGGGCCCAGCAGGAGGATTTTAGACCACCTAGGTCATGCCCTAGGGCCTGGCCGCTCCTCTCTTTCGGTCTCTGTCTCTGCTGTCTCTCTCTCCTTCCCTGCTGCCCTGAAAGGAGCAGTTTTCTTACGACATGCTCTTGTGCGATCAGCTCCTCACCACAGGTCCAAAGAATAGGGCCCACCAACCAGGGACTGACACCTCTGAAACCATAAGCTTAAACAAAACCGCACAAGCTTTCTTCCTGAAGTTGACAGACTCAGGTACTTTGTCAGAACCGCGGAGAACTAACCTGCCTGTCCGTCCCCTCCCCCCCAGCCGTCCACCTTGTCGCTTTCTCACTCTGATTCTGTTTCACTGTGTCCTTACCCCAGGGTCCACCTGGCCAGGACGTGCCCTCCTCGGCGCATCTATCTCCCTTCCCTGTGCTGGGATGAGCCTGCCTCGGCCTCCGCAGTCCTGGCCCCGTACCCCTCCTTCTGGGCAGGTCCAGGGTCCCACCCCGAAGCCACGGCTGATGCAGACTGTGGGTGGCACCAGATCTCACCAGGGCAGCTGAAGGGACCTCGGTCAGCCCGTGGGCTCGAGCAGAGACACCGAGCCGTGGGCGCCTCTCCTCTGGGGAAAGACAACCTAGCGATCTCGCGCTGTGAGCCGAGTGGCGGGGCCCGGTGAGGACGAGGCCTGGACCCTGTGTTTACAAAGCTGCTCTGGGAGGCCCCCGGCGCGGGGCAGCCTGGCTCTGGACCTCTGACAGGCACTCCGCGCCTCTCCACGCCACGCGTCCCTCCCCGCCCGTGCTGGCCTGGGCACTGCCGGCTCTGTGATGTGCCAGCTGCCACCCGGCGGTACTGTGCCCGCCCTCGCGCGCGTCTAGCTCCCTCCTGGGACCTACCCCGAGGTCCTCGCGTTCCTCAGCCTTCAGGATTTCAGCTGATGCTCCCCCTGGCCACAACCACTCCTTCATCTGCCTCTTGTTTCCTTCCTCCACCGACTGGCAGGATGGCGGGCAGGCTGGCTGGCCCCACTTCCTTCCTCACAGCTTCGCTCCAGGGGACAGCCTCCCGCTGCCGCGACTCCACCTCTAGCCGTGCTCAGGTCTGCGCGCTGTGCTGCCTCCTGTCACCCGAGCTGGGATCGTGGTGTCGCTGCCCTGATCCCACCACTGACTGCGGTAGAGACCGGCCCCTGCAGAGCGGGTAGGGTTCGTGGGCCTTCCTCTGCCGGTGACCCGGAGCTCATTACAGGAGCGTGAGGAAGCTCCCCAGGAGGTCTCCTCCGGCCGCAGCAAGCCCCGCGCACTGGCCGCCTTTCCCTTCCTGGTTTCCTTCTGCCGGTGCCTGCTCTCTGCTCCACGCGGACGGAGTGCTGTCGAGCAGCTGTTCTGGAGCACAGGGAAGCCGCCCGAGACTGCGGCAGACGACCCGCGTGCCTCACCGCACTCCTGATGTCTCCCCCGGAAGAGAAACTCAACACAGGCGCGACTGTTCTGTCTCCTGCTGGGAGGGTCCTTGTTAAGGCAGGAAAATAATTTTCTTCCCGGTGGTTTCTTGGGGCTCTCTCATTGGATAGCCCCTGCTGACCCCCGGCGCGGTGCAGTCCATGCTGCTACCTTTGTCCCACTACTTGCGCACTGAAGCCTGAAACAAGTAATTCAAACCAGCAGAGAGCAGGAGATAACGGGGGTCTTAGAAACTACCGGCATTTGAAAGCCAGTGACCCTGGCAGTCCGTGGAGTTCTCTCGCTCTCAGACTTTTCCTCAGCCGCGCCTAACAGACGGGTCCTCAGCGCACTCTGTGCTGGGCGGCAGCAGACCTGCCTGTCGGGTTTCAGACGCTTCAGCTCAGCTGGCTCAGAATCATTCCTGTTTTGCCAGCACCTGGGGGCAGCTCAAAATTAGCACTGAAGTTTTAATTCTTTTTGTTTTGAGAGGAATATAAAACATAAGAAAATATGAAGGATAATGTAACAAAAGCTTGTATTTTTACCGTCTGGAAACACTAACTTCTCAACTTTTGTCATATTTGCTTGTAGCATTTTCCAGGGCAATAAAAATGCCAGAGATAAAAGTAAAGTCCTCCTTAGCCATCAGCCTGGGCCTGTGTCCATGTCCTGTGTCTCCCCGAGACCCCCCTTGGCAGGAGGGGTGGCCTTCGGGGTGACCCTTCTTCTGTGGGTAGGAAATTTATTCATGGCATTTCTGTTCTTTCAGTGATAGTAAAATCGGGAGAAGTGTACTTACATTTTTTCAAAGTTTCAGATCTGTCACTCACTGTCTGCATTCTCCCTAAGGCAGTTTAACTCTCGCCGTGCACTGGCTGGCTTCACATGTCCACGTGTGTCTGCCGTCCCTACGTGGAATTAATTAAGCTCAGGCTTAATTCAGTCAGTGCCAACGGGTCCGCGGTGTCTTTTTCTCTGTTTCTTTTCTCATCTTTGTCTTTCACTTCCGATTTGTCACTTTTTGGCTCTTATTAACCAAAAGCATTGAATTGGTTTCATGGTGTGGTTTTGACATTTCTTTTCTCTCCATTGCTCCTCGAGGGCGACTCCTTTGCTACTTATCTTTTTGAGGAGGTGGATTCACGTGTGGTTCTGTTTGCACGGTCTTGGGCAGAATGTTTGTATTTCCTCATGTTTCTGAAGATTTCTTCTCCTCCTCTCCCACCTCATCCCTTTTCTTCCTCTTTTCCCTCCTTCGCCCTTTTCCACCTCTGCTTCTTCCTCTTCTCTTTCTTCTTCTAATTTTTGGTAGTGGTGCTGGGCATTTAACTCAGACAGAGCCTTTGCCCCGAGTCCCATCTCAGCCCTTTCATTATTTTTCTTTTTGAGACAGGGTCCCGCTAAGTCACCGGGCTCTGCTGGTGGCTCTAGTTTGTGATCCTCCTGCCTCAGCCTCCCAGAGTGCTGGGATTACAGGTGTCCACAGCTGTACCTGGCTCTGTCTTCACTCTTAAAAGACAGTCTGGTCATAGAATTAGAAGTTTATAGTTATTTGGCCTCCATTTTTAAAAGATAGTACTTAATTTTTCCTGGCATTTTTTCTTTTCCTTTGTTAACTGTTTATGCTGCCATTTCTATTGTGATCTATCTAATTTCTTTCGTTGATAACTATCATTATTTTTCTTTATCCTCAAGTTCTCCTATTTAAAAATGTCATATGAAGATATTTAAAATTTTTAACCATAAGTGGGTATTTTTATTCTGATTTTCACCTTTCTTTTCTTCTATAATTTCCTCCAGTATTTTTTCTTACTTGAATTTTCTCTTTTTTCGCTCTCTTCTCCCCTGTTGGAAATCAGCTAACCAAATTCACATTGTTCTGTATATGTTTTAAGAGACTTTTAAAATAATTTCTATGTTTTAACTTATATGTTAGATTTCAGGGTATTTTTTCTGTTGTAAATTTTAGTGTACTGATTTTTTACATCTGCTGTGTCTAGGTCATGAACAGATGCATCTGTATTTTTGCTACATTGCAGTGATTCTTCTTGATTTTATTGCTCTTGAGTACAACTACCTTTTTTTCCTTCTTTGAGATCATTTTCTAAAAGGTGTATATATACTTAGTATAGAAAACTATACATGAGAAGTGGAAGGAAAGGGCTTTATTGTGTGCTGAACCCTCACTTCTGATTACTATTTTGGCTTCTAGTAAGTTTTACCCTCTCCTGAGTGACTGTATCTGGTATTGCAATGATCATGTTTTCCAAACTAAATACCAAATGTCATGGTCTGACCAAAGATAGTTTGTAAGTTGTCAATTTATTTACATAAAAAGTCTTTACAAAAGTATACAAACAAATCACATTTAACAATTTGTTGAAAAATAATAAAATTATATGTACTAAGATAATCCCAACAAAACCCAGAATGGAAAAGTCACTAGAAAGAGCATAAACATCCGTGAATCTAGTTTTATGATCCACGCAGAACCAAGCCCAGATGTGATCACCTCTGGCTTCGGGGCCTTCCGATGGAGGAAAGAAAGTGAGATCATGATGCTCGAGGCGGGCATATTTCATATGGCTTCTTATCAAAATGAGTAGTTTCCTTGTGATTTTGTCCTTCCAGATTAAATAGTTTAGCCAAATCTTCCAGTTATTTGAAATTCTTGTGTGCACTGACAGCGGTTGAAAGGGAGGCTTTGTTTGTATGTATTTGAAGGCGGAACACAGCTATAAACACGCGAGCCTGTGTTCTTTGTGAATGTCACATTCCTTCAGTAAAACAGTTTGCAAAAACATTTCCACATCATTATCTCAAAACAGTTTTTAGACTATTGCCCACGCTACAAGCCAGCAGCATAAACAGTTAACTGAAGGGGAAGGTAGTCTTCCGTGGTAAGTGGAGAAACAGTACATAGTATTTTCTTTGCGACTGTCAATTCTCATGTTTGAAAAAGTTTGGCTTAATAGCAGATATCACATGTAAATCTTTCTGTATCCTTCTGGTTATTAATTATTGTGCTATTGACACCAGGGTGTTTCTTAGCCATAACATGTGGTTGAGAGTAGCTGTTCTAGAGAAAAGGAGGAAAAAACTACATGTTGGCTGGGTCTCTTCACAGACCTGAATACTTCAGCACTTGCTCCACAATGAATGATTTGTCCTCATCGTTGTTTTTGGAAACCTAGTGAAATGAGTAATTTGTGGCTTATGTCTGTGGTCCTGGAGCAAATCACAATAAGATCTATGTGCACCTTTTTAAAAGACAAACTTCAGAAACTGCACTCAGACAAACAAGCAAAACAGGCCATGCAGTGTGTCCATTGCTCCCGGGAGAATAAACCCTTTCAACATTAAAATTATTTATGGTTTATCATTGTTACAAATAAGGTACCTGTGCGTTCAGCCAGCATCAGACGATGGATTCGAATTATAACTGGCCTCTCCCAACAGCCGTGGGGGTCTCCACAGAAGTCTCGGGGGGTCACAGCCCCTCCCACCCCCGCCCCCAGCAGCCACTCCTTGTTTGCAGACGAATCTCTTGAAATGTTTCCTCACGAGAAGTTATATACGTATAGAGTGGGAGCGGCAGACATCTGCTTGGATATTTGACAGACAAAGAAATCCCAGAAGCAGAAGAGTCAGATCAAGGTGGGTCACATGCACACTATACTTCCTACATTTCATGATGGAGAATAAAGAAGTAATAAATGATTTTAAAGGCATTAAAACGAGGCCTAGGCCGTGGGAAAAGGCCTGTTGACACTGATGGTCACCTAAAGCATCGGTCACCACGGCTCTCCAGGATTTGGAAGGTTTGAGGTTCCCGTGACGCTTCCCCGTCTTACCTGCGACCTCCTTAATCAGCATCGCATAGTTGCTGCCTCCTGCCAGACTCGCCAGGGAGAATCTAGGATAAACAGCCCAAAATGTGTCATTTCTTGTGAGACTTCGATGGTTTTTTTTTTTTAATAAAATGAAATGAGGATGGAGATTTGTGAACTTCACGAGAAAAATGTCTTGAGATATCACAGCAACAGAGTTTTGAGATTTTAGGTTGAGAGCAAAAAGCCAGGGCGGGGTGGCCTGTGCATTAATTATATCCCCACATATACTTTTCTGGTTTTTTCGTGTATCATAAACACCCATGTGAATGTTTTTGCACGTGGGACCAAGAAATTTTATTCCTTTACCTCGTTTGAGAAAGCTAAAGTATCCAGGCTGCTAAGGAGACGGCAGCAGTCAGAGAAGGACTAAGACAGTGATAGATTTCAGAGAAGACAGAACAGCCCCTGTGCGAAAAATAACAATGCGCTTTGCAGCTTCGGAAAGCAGATTAAATTCAGTATGTTTCACTTGAAAAGTAGGCACACAGACAAAGTTTCTCGCAGGAGGGGCCAGTTATGAAGAAGCACGGAGAGCCTTCGCGTCACCACACCGGCGTGACGCATCTTGCAGGCTCCTGCCCTGAGCGCCACCCACTTTCTGTCCACACGTCCAGGTGCCCGTTGTGTAGACCTGGATCTCTCAGGTGGCTGTGTTAGTATCTTCACGCGCGTGGGTTGCTGCTCTTCCACGGTGTGGCGGAACACTGGAGCTCACCGTCTCCTTCCCTTTGCCAACCCGTTGCCCTGGCAGCCCAGAGGCAAGCGTGTGGGAGCAGCCGTTCTGCTGTCCAGGCTCATCACCTGCCCGCCATGGCACCTGGCTTCTCTGTTAAATGTGCTAAGCTTCTTGAGCGTCTCGTGAGGTGCCTGCGCTCAGGGTGGGCGTGAAAGAGGCAGGGAGGAGCGCCCCCAGCATGAGGTCTCCTCCAAAAACGGTGTCCTTGGGAAACAGGGGCAAAGAATCAGGAGGGAGCGGGGCTGTGACCCGCTTATTCCTTATTTTATAGCCTCTGTCAGAACCCGGCAGGGCATCGTTCACCGGGCTCCCATTCGAGAGAGGAGTCGTGTGTTCTTTTTCATTGTTGAGGACATTTGGCTTAAATGTTTCTTTGGTGACATCAGAGCAAGTTTCAAGTCATTTGTTTGTGGAGGAAGGAACAGGCCTGGGAGAGATTGTGCTACGATACTTGTTTTAATGGTGTGAAACTCTAGAGTCTAGACACTGCAGCAAGCTGCCCTCGCCCAGTTTAACCTGAGCTCCCGTCTCCTCCACGGCCTTAGCTTCAGCAGCCTGCTAACTGCGGCAGATAAGGAGACCCAGGGAGAACGGGCAGCTCCTGCGCAGGCAGCAGCCACACTCGGAGGGGGATGGGCAGGAGCTCAGGCGATGCAGAGAGGGGAGGAAGGAGAAAAGACAGCTCACAACCTAAAGCCGTGAAAACGCTGGGTCTCACGGTGGCTCTTGGCCGATTCTCCAGGCTGGCAAGGAGCTCGCTGGCCCCAGGGCATCTGGGGAAGTGGCCCTGGAGCCCCGGCCTGGCTCACGTCTCCCGCTGCCGACCTCGCATTCTGAGACCCCGCTCGAGGGCCTAGGGGACAGCCCGCCCCTGGTCCTCTCCGGCTTCTGGGTCATGGACGCTGAGCCGCTTCGGGCTTGTCTCCGTGGTCACTTGCCCGAAGCCTCCTTCTTACGGTGTCTGTGATTCCATCCAGGGCCTCCAGTCACCCACAGCCGTCTCTCCGTGTCGAGGTCCTGACCTGACCCCCCCGGGCTTCTTGGGGAGCTGTGTCAACCCCCAAGGTACTCCTGGCCGCCTTGGCACTTCGGTCTCAGGGAAGGGGTCTTTTCCGTTATGTCTCTGAAGAGAAGTTAATCCAGAGCACCAAGAGCGTGAGCTGGCAGCTGTGGTGCTCAGTGAGCCTGAGGACTGCAGCTCAGGACGCTGCCCGTTACACTCAGTCCCGGCGTGTCTCGGAACGTGCAGCGATGCTCTGTGTGTCTCGAAAGATTCAGGGTTAGGGAATGCTTGCTTTTGTCTCGAAGCCGGCCGTCTGTGGCGCTAGGGCTAACGCAGTGCGTGAGAACACAGGGAGAAGTGAAGGAGAAATAGAAACGGGAGCCGGCAGCCGTGCAAGTTGGCCCCGCTGGCTCGCGAGGGTGGGCGTCTTTTGGGAAGTGTTCGGGCCAGCCTGTGACCAGCGACCTCCCAGCTCACGCTGGTTGGGCCCCTCCTGTGCTCGTCAGTACCTGCCTCTGCTGTTCTGTTACGCGCTTCTCACTGGTATTAACTAGTCTGTTTCCCTGGGTGATCTCTCTAACCAGGCTGAGGATGACGGCTTGTCCACGCGGAGATTCTTCCAGATGTGCCACAGCGCCTGGCATACGGTGTGTTGGGTTAAATGAACAGAGGAGAGAGGAAGGAATTCCGGGCAGAGGGCTGGCCACACACATGCTTGGGCAGCGCTGCTGTGCCCGGTGCTAGGGCGATATTCAGAGCAGGAAGGTGGGCTGTGTGATGGGGACTTGTCGGATGCCATGGTGCAGAGGAGCAGGAGCTGGGCAGTGCTCCTGTGGCCGGCGTGGCAGCCGTGAAGGAGGCGGCTGAAGAGGGCCGAGGGCACCCTGCGGCCTGGCAGCGCTGGCCCAGGTCTTCACCCGAGCATCTCCAGCCCGTGCTTGGCCCTGAGTGTGACTCTTCGCCTGACAAGCCGTGTGAAGGGTGCTGCTCCCTGCTGCCCAGGATGCCCATTTCTGTCCTCGCGCCTTTCCCCGCTTCCAAGGCTCCCTGAAGAGTTTTTGACTTCACGACAGTGCAAAACCCTTATGCAATTAGTAGGAGCAGTACTTCGGATTCTGAGTTTGGATCTTTTCCCGGACAAGTGCCGCGCAGCGCGATGTTCTCTCCAGAGGTGGGCAGGTGTGGGGCGCTGCCGTCACGGTGCACGTTGTATGAGTCCAGCTCCAGACGTCCGGGCATCCAGTTGGCTGTGGCCTGGTCGGCGGCGCTGATTGGCCCCGTGTGACTCAGCCGTGTGGCCGTGCCAGTTCCCAGAGCGACTCTGAGGGTCTCCACAGGTTGAGGCCGGGCCTGCCTCTCAGGCCTTCTGTGCGAGCATCAGCCCCAGGAGGGGCGTCCCGGGTCAGATTTTGTCCTGGACCCGTAGTTTGCCTCCGGCTGGCAAAGCCCTTGTTTTGTAGCTGGGAAGACACGAGCGAAGTTACCTTGAAGGTGGGGTTGAGCCCGGTCGGGCGGACGGTGTCTCCCGACCCCTTCCTCAGAGCGAGACCAGGGACCGGAACCCACAGCACCTTTTCGGTGCTAAGTGGAGTCAACTGTGAGCAGCGCGGAAGCCCTCGGCTCGCCTCTCCCGCTGGCCCTCTCACAAAGAGGGCTCGCAGTGGTGCTGCTTGCTGCCGCAGGCTTTCGCCCTCACGTCCAGAGCTGTGGGCAGCTTTTCTCCTCATCCAGAGGGCTCGAGGTCAGAGGAGGGAAGGATTACTCGAAGGACTAGGCGGAACCCATTGACCAGCTGAAGTACGTTTCTAGTAGACGGGGCCTCCCCAGAGTCCTAATTAAAGATCAATGTGATGTATAATTAAATTCTAGTGGCCTCTGATGCACCAGTCTGTCTCTTCAGCTTTCAGCCGAAGGCGGAGGAGGACGCCGTTATTGATTAAGGCCTCAGCCTGTGAGGCTGTCTGGGGATGTCTCCTCTGAGGGCCACGTGCTGCTCAAGGCCTGGCAGCATCCCGCGCCCGAGGCGCCCATCTCCAGGAAGTGAGGGGCATCGGCAGTGCCTGCCAGCCTCAGGTTGCATCGCAGTTTCTCTTCCCTACCGGACCACCACGGGGCCCCGCTGCCAGGCCGAAGTCGGCCGAGACAGGATGACTCAGGGTCACACTCGGGGGACGCGGAGGAGCCCAGAGGCCCAGGGCCCCCCAGCGCGCTAGGTGGAGAACTCGCGGGAGGAGACAGGAGACAGGACCGTTTCTGGCTCAGAGAACGTCCGCCCCAATGCCTTCTTCCTCTTCCCCTCCCTCCCTTCTTCCTGTTTCTTTTCCTTCTCTTATTTTCTCTCTCTCTTTTCTTTCTCTTTCCCCTTTCTATGTACTATACACAAAAACAAAATAGGTATGCTATTTTACATAAGAGGGTAGTAGTTTTAGGAAGCTAGACTGGCAGAAAGCAGGAATTATGTGATAGCTTTTCCTATCCAGAGGAGAGGACGGAATGCCTTCGGCCTCAGCTGCCCCGTGGCGTGGTGCCGGGCACGTGTGGCAGGAAGAGGTCACTGCCCAGATGCAGGAAGGGTGTGCTCGCTCCGCATGCGGCTCTGTGCAGAGTAAGCCCTGACACCCTGTGCCCGACAACCTTTGATGCCCCCTTTCCCCTCTCCCTGAGGATCGCTGCCTGGGCTTGCGCCGCTATCTTGGGGCTCCACAGCCAGCTCGTGAAATCACAAGCATGAACGTACCCAGGAATTTTGCAAGTCCCTGGTTAAGCACTGATATTGAAAATTAAAAGAATACATAAGCATATCAAATGATATTAAAAAGCAAGATAGAAAAGGTGTAGACGTCTCCACGTCCTAGTTTTACTCCACTTTGTTGCTGTCTGCACTCGCATGGTCTCCACCATCTCCCGGGGCGTGTGGGGAATGCCTCAGGGAGGGAGGGACCCCTCTTCCTAATCTGCTTGAGTTCCACTGTCCGCTGCAGCGAGCTGTGATCACGGGAACGTGCACAGCTAGAAATCAGCCAGGGCCAACACGTAACAAACACTCTCTGTGGCTGGTTTCCTAGGGAGGGCCGGAAGTCCTCCTCTGCTGAAGCAAGAGCAGGGTCACCGGCCCTGAAGCCGCCCCGAGCTCTCGGCACTCGCCCCCGGGACCTGGGTGAGGGCCGCAGTGCCGGACTCTGAGTCTGGCGTGTCCTCCGGAGGCCCCTGCGGTCACGGTTCGGCGCGTGGGAAGGTGGTGGGGACCTCGGGTGACTCGGCGTGGGCAGTCTTCTAGAGCCTCAGGACACGCTTGCGACGGGTGTGAAGAGCCTTGCTCCTCCCTCTTTTGCTTGCCAGCAGCCGTGAGGCGACCGGCTTGTTCCCTAAGTTGCTCCCTGCCGGGACAGACCGCCTTGCCGCAGGCCCAAGAGCACTTGGTCTTCCCAGGCACGGACAGGGCCTCCCCAGCTGTGAGCCACAGTCAGCCTGTCCTCTGTGGGAGTTGATTGTCTCAGGCATTAGATAGCATGCTCAGAAGCCCAGCCGGCGTCTTACCTCCATAGTGATACTATCCCTCTATTTTATATCAGCTTTCTGACTTCTCTCATTCGCTTCATTTCTTGGCCCGGTACGCAGGCTGCACACTATGCATTCCTTAATGTTCTGTACTGTGAGAATGCTGTAGAGTCAGGAAACGGGGTCCTGCCTACGGGGATTCTGTCATTCAAGAGGGTAAAGTTGCTAAGAACGAGAAAGTAGCATTAAACGGCACCATTAGCCTACTAGGACCGTCATCTCGTGGAGCTAACATGTTTATTCTGTCATCTGCTCTACGCCTTCCCATAGCGATCCGTGAGGTGAGCAATCGCCTTTCCACTGTACAGATAAGGGAGTGAAAAACTCCAGGGTCACGCAGCCAGCAGGAGGTCAAGCTGAAGCTCGAACAGGTGCTCTTTCTGGAAGGGGAGGTTTCCGCGGACTTCCGGGGAGAGAATTGACCGAGGTTTCCCCTGCAAGCTGAGTAGCAGCAGGAACTCTTCGTGCTTCTGGAAGATGCCGTGGTGGCACCGCGCCGGCCTGGAGTCGGACATGTCTCATTTCCAGATAAAGAGATGCACATGGCCTCGTGACTCTCCAGAGACACAGTGCGTCCGCACATCTTCCCAAGTGTCAGACCCCGAGGGACCGCAGGGGCTCCCTGCTGGGAACCCCTCTCCGCGGTTCCTCAGCAAATCACAGCCTCCGCCATGGCGGCTGTAACAGAGTGAGGCTTCACTCTTTCCACAGGTTGCGCGGGGGCTCATGGGCCCCAAGAGGGTAGACTCACTAGAGCACGGGCTTAGGGAGCCTCTTCTTACAGGCCCGCTTTGGAGTCGGGCTGAGTCAGCCTCAGACTTCAGGGGACGGCCAACCTCGAGCTGCCTTAGGCTCTTTTGATCTTGAGTCTTGCTTGTCTTCTGGGCCACGTGTGTCGTGCGTTAGAGCAGCCACAGGAAGCACAGGCTCTGAGGGAGGTGGGCGAGTCCCGGCCCCGGCGTGGCTCTTGTCCCTGGCTGTCTGATGCCTTTCAGCCTCAGTCTCTGGGTGTCCACCGCAGGAGGCATGCTGAGATGAGAGGAGATAAATATCGACACCTCGGCGCTTAACAAGCCAGGCACACAGCAGCATGCGTTCGGTCTAGACCTCCCTCCAGAAACAGGTCAGGCCCCAGCGGGGCCTTGCCTGGCTCCGCCTGACGTCACTCTTCCCGCCAGTTTCAAACTGGGCCGCTCGCCTGTGGCCAGGGAGTGTGTCCGGACGCATTCCTGTGTGCCAGCTCAGGCCGCAGGCTGCTGTGGAGTCTCAGCCCCTTTCATGGGGCTTGTATGTGTGGCAGGGTGTGCCCGGCATTCAAAGTGCTTTGATGAAAATGCCTTTGTGCTAAAAGCTCTATAAATACAAGGAGCAGCCCTGGGCGTGGTGTTTCCAGAGCGCTCCCTGTGCTCGCTGTCCTGGAAGGCTCAGACGCAGGGACTCTGGAAACAGAGGTGGCCTGCCAACCCAGTGATCCTCCGGAGTCCTTTTCCAGCTCCCATTTCTTGAGTCATTTCGCTGGACTGGACAAGGCCCATCTTGCCTGTCTGGGTCCAGAGCTATAAAAACTCGATTTCAAGTGCCCGTGAGAAGAACTGACAGTTGACTTCTCTGCTCCCTTCGGCCTACCCTGGCTCCTCTCATCCCGAACCCGCAGCCGCTCCCTCTGGTGGCTGGTGTGGGAAGAGAGCCTCTGCCCTGCACCAGTGCAGTCTCCTTTGTCCCTCAGTAGGGCTGCATTCATTCATTCATTCACTCATTCATTCATTCATTCGCCCTTCTGTTGGCCCACTCCTGTGCCCAGGCATTTTGATACATTTTGGCTATGCCATTAAAACACATGATTCCTGCCTTCACTGGCTCACAGCTCCGTGGGGAAGCAAGGGAGTGACGTCTGTACAGCAGCCAGGACACAGCAGAGTCCGTCCAGGGGTGACGGGGCAGCAGGAGTGTGAACCTGGAAGGCTTTACAGCCAAAGCTTCGGGACCCTGCGTTCGGATGGGCCATGGTCCTTCAGAGAGCCTGACTGTGTGCTCTTGCGGTCGTAGATACTATAGAATCCAAAAAGTCCAGATTGTGCCGGGCGTGGTGGCTCAGGCCTGTCATCCCAGCACTCGGGAGGCAGAGACAGGAGGATGGCTGAGTTCGAGGCTTGCCTGGGCTACACAGTGAGCTGAGGGCCAGCCTGAACTACAAAGCGAGACCCTGTCTCAAAAAAAAAAAAAAAAGTCCGGATTGCAGTGGGTTAAAACACTATTTTTAACTGTATACCAGTTGATTTCTTTTCATAATAATTTCATCTCTTATTTTTCTACATAGAAAAGAGAATGAAGCGTCTTTTTCCCCTAGCACAATTTATGGTACTTTGCCTTAGGTTATGGATGATTTGAAAGCATTTCTTTCAAGCCCGGTAATCACATATACAATTTTAAGACCAATGTCAAATCTGGAGAAGCCTTTCCCAGTTCTATAAGCCAATCCCCTGCTTACAAAATAACACGTCTAATCATTTGAAGAACGTCCTGCAGACTGGCTTCTGGCTCCCCGCATGTAAATAATGTCTGTCCACCGTGGTGCTCATGGTTCTGGTGCCAGGAGCCGGAGGACATGTCTAAATTGTCCTCCAACCCTGACTGGGGTGTTTCAGGCCACAGCCGGCGTGTGGATGGACTCAGAGCTGCGTGCGGTAAGGGGCTTCCTGGAAGCCGTTCCTTCGCTGACCGCACTGTGGACCGTGGAAACAGCCCGCTCACTCCCACCAAACCCGTCTCTGCCCTGACCTTCTGGGAGCCAGTTCCCAGCGCACCTTGCTGCTTCCGTGGCATCTGCAGAGGGGAAAGCACGGTGGGCAAGTCGGTGGGAAAAAAGAGTAACGTAAGTGGAATCCTTTAAAGTGACTTAAGTGTGTACAAAAAGAGAAGGGACGACGGGAACCAAGTGCACGTGTAGCGAGTCTTTCCTCACCACGGCCGGCTGGCGCCCCCCTTCTGGGCTGCTTGCTCTCTCTCATACTTACGGACTTAGGGAAACAAAGCTCACACGAACTGAGCCCCACTTCTACGCCTTTGCACCCTCCCCTTTTCATACACTGCTGTATTTCTGTGAGGAGGACTTGAAAGCAGAGATGAGTTGTTTTCACACGCTGCTCCGTGAGGTGGGCAGTCTGGAGTGAGGTGAGTCGGGAGGCGGTAAAGTCAGCCGATCCGGACAGTCAGAGCTGGCATTCCCACACGGACTGCCACAGCCGTGCCGTCCTCCGCAGAATTCAAACGTACCTTTTTAACGAGGTCCGAGTTGCTTTTGAAGCTTTCCCTCAGCTTTGGAAGCCTGAGATGCTCCATACATAGCTGGCTCTGTCAAAGTGGCATGGTTCCTGCGGACGTGTCTTGCTCCGACTCTGAGCACTGGAGTTTGGTTGGAATGTAAATACCTGGGCTCCTTCTGTTTTCTTCACACTTGGAAGTTGCCTGTGGTGTGTGCAGACTGTTTGGGACGGGGCGACCCATGAGTGGCTCCTTTAGATCAGTCCATGTGGTGCTTACCGGATCCTTCTTCAAGCCCCTAAATAGGGTAAAATGTCGTGAAGTTCTTAGAAGGCTGTTCCAAACCAGTATTCTGTTTGGGAAACCTGTACCCAACCACATTCTCTCCCCCTTTAATCTCCCATATTTGCCTCCCCCTGAGGGACTTTCACGTTGACGAAAACATCGTCACTTCTCCTTCACTGATGTTTACTGTGATAGAGGGTCCACCTCAATGATGTTCTTAAGCAGCGCGATGATTTTAGTCCAGTAAGAGCAGAGTTTTCATCTCTGTGGGACAAATATGCCTGTGTGCTCCCCCTCGTCCAGCCAGGCTTGCGTTGAGGAGTGTCTGTCTGTGCTCACTCGCCTTCCTGCCCGGGACCACCGTGCTCTGTGCGAACCTATCTGTGCCCTCCGGTGGACCTGAGCTTCTTGAGAGATGAGTCTTCTGTCTGTATCCCCCTCTGCATGGAGAGCTGTTTCCCACGGATTGTTTCCTGCAGCATTTCCATTTCTTCTTTGTGTCCCACTCTAGAAAGGGCTAGCTGTAATAATGTCTCCAGGGTGAATGGCATGGAAGGTCTTGGCCGCTTCCACATCTTCCACCTCTGTATTTCCAGGGACTGGCAGGGCCGGCCTGATGGATGCAGTTCTCATGGGTCTTCAAGGGCTATCTTCTCTGCCACTGAACCAGATTTTGCTTTTAATACAGATACTTACTTTGATACAGTGGTACCTCAGTTCACAAACTTAATTCTTTTCACAATTCTGGTTGCAAACCAAACTGGACAAGAGCCAAATCAAATGCAGTATTTAGGTTCCATGTCGACCTTATGGGGACATTCGATGAGATTTGTGAATCGAATGGTGTCCTCAGGAGTCCCACACATTGGCAGCTCTGCCGCCCCCCATGATGTTCGTTCGGCCTGGAAAGAATTTGCAAGTACATATTTCATTTGAAAGCCGCTTTCTCCCACATAGCACCCATCGCTCAAATGCCCCCATCCTCATAACTCTATTTAACAAATATAATTATTGACCATCTACTCCTTGGGGTGCCCTGCGTATACTCTGGGCACACAGACGTCTACAGTCAGACCCCATGTTCCTAAGAGCTTGCAAAATTGCCAACAAGGAAAAAGAGAAGAAAATTATCCTCAAGGGTGTATTTGCATACAATTACTGAGCCCCAGAGTCTGCACATTTAATAATGGTGGTGCCTCCATGTTAATAGCGAACAATTTTCCATCCCTAAAGCCTTTGTGCCCCTGCTAAGCCTGGATAAATGATGTGCCCACAAAGCACTGGATGAGAAGACATGTGTTTATGTTCATGGGTGAGAGCAAACATGTAAGTGCTGTTGACCGTCTTCTATGAGCCCCGGGAAGTCTGCGCTCAGGAAGACCTCTGAGTCTTTTCCTTTTGGGAAAAGTAAATTTTATTTATATTTTGGACCTCAACAATGCAAACAGAGAAGCCAAGAGGGCCCCATTCCTGCCCCGCACTTTGCCTTTTATGTTTCTTTTATTAAAATTTGAATCTTTATCGGTACATTATCTATACATATCATGAGCACACACAACATTGAGAATTTGTACCACGTATGACACCATTTAATGCTCATTTTTTCCCATTCCCCCACCCACCCTACAACTCCCCACCCCCAATATGCATAAGTTTTGTTTCCCTTTTTTTATTACCACATTTTTTCTACACTTGATCTTAGCCAAAAGGCCGAGAAGCGATACCACCACATTTTTTCTTTCCCTTGTTACTTACCCCTACACCCATTTCCCTTTGAATATTTTCTATTTCACAGTATCTACCATATATTCTAGAGCTCATTTACTTCTTTAGTTTCTCATACCAGAGAAAAGATACAGTATTTGCAGACCTATGACTTATGCTTTGCCTTTTTTCTCATGGTGCTGGGGACAGAACCCAGGGCCTTGCACCTGTCACAGAAGAGCCATACCGCTGAGATGTACCCACAGTCCTTCAGTGTTTTGAAGACGAGGCATAGTTTATGGGCGGGG
Source organism: Thryonomys swinderianus (assembly GCA_004025085.1). Taxonomy (NCBI): domain Eukaryota; kingdom Metazoa; phylum Chordata; class Mammalia; order Rodentia; family Thryonomyidae; genus Thryonomys; species Thryonomys swinderianus. Next base: position 40,131 of record PVIC010004584.1, read on the forward strand.
GCTTATTTGTTCTTTATGCAGTTTTGCTAGGAAGGCGATTCATGTACAGAGAAGATCACCTTCTGTGTGAGGCCCTGAGTTCCATCCCAGCATTGCAAAAATAATAAATAAATAATCTTGACCTTGAGCTCAAACATCCTCAAGAGAAAGCTCACAAGGAAAGACGCAGCAGATCTTTCAGCTCCAACCAGTCGATGGCTGTTTTTCTTTCTTTCTTTCCTTTTTTTCTGGGCTCAAATGCAACCTTCTGTAGCCTTTCTGAGTTTTCTCTTGCTCCTCCTTCATGTCTACAGAGGGTGCTAAGAAATATAATGTGTCTAAGTATCCTAGATGTCCACATTTATTTTTAGAAATAACTTTGAGGCAGTAAATGTGAAGCAGTGACAGATACACCCCCCTTAAATAGTTCATTAATCATGCTAACATTTATGAGCTGCAATGTCTCTTCTGTTTGAGAGGAAAAACCTGAAAACCATATTTACACAATTATTTTTTATGAGCTTCACATCCCAAGGAGCAGCCGTGCCGAGGTGCAGTCAGCGTCTTCAGAGTGCCGCGTCCCGGTTCTCACGGCCTCCTCTGTCCTCTCTGGGGCCGCCCTTTGTCCCAGGCGCGATGGCCCTGGGCGGGTCTCCAGCCACCGGCCTCCCGTTGCCTGGGCCCTCTGTGATTCTTTGCTGATTTTCCTTCCCCTGAAGCCACATCAGCTTTATGATGAATGGCAGAAGTGAGTCTGAGACTATCCACCTACCTTTCAGTCTTCCCCGGGCAGAAGAGGCGGAGGGTGAGATTTAGAGGCAGATCTGAACTCAGCAAGGGCCATTCTCCTGACCTGTGCCCAGGGCTACCGTGAAAGGTGATGGACACAGTGAAGGGCCTGGGCAGGGGACAGCGGCACACACGGAGAAGGCGCCAGTGCCCGGCGCCATGTTCTCTCGGGTCTCAGCAGTGCTGACCACCTGCCCCAGCAGGGAAAGGCCCCGCACAGTGAGAGGTGGGGGTTGATTTCTGTGTAGGCATCTATTCCTGGTGATTGTTTTCCAGGTGGGCCCATAACTGTTCTGCATGGATTAGTCCACTTCCTGTTACTGTAACAAGTGCCAGTAACAACCAATGTATAAAGTGAAAAGATTCACAGTAGCTTGTAGTGCTGGAGGCTGGAGCGCATTATGGGCTGGCACCTTGCTCTGGGCTTGGGGGGCATCGCAGTGAGTGGCAGAGCAGAGCCACCCACCTGCAAGCCAGGGTGCAGAAGGAAGGAGGAAGGAAGAGGCTGGGGTCCCACAGCCCCCGGCAGAGCCCGGCCCTGCGAGCTGGACCTTCCTGGTAGGCCTCAGCTTGTAGCGGTTCCGCTGTGCCGCGGAGCCCTGCGCGCTGGGTGTGCTCTGGTTCCCACGTCCTCGGAGGGTCGCCTGGTGAGTGTCCTCGCTGACCTTGACATGGGCACCACCAGCGCCACGGAGCTGTGTCCTTAGTGCCAGTGTCTGGGGACAAAGCGAAAGCAGCAGCTCCTGCAGGAGGGACGGGAAATGTCAGCACTTCAGCAAAGCAGCTCAGCTCACACTTCAGCCGCGTCAGGGAAGCTGAATGACCGGGAGACACTGTCTCTGCTCTCCCGGCACCGGGCAGCTGCCGTAGGAAGCCGGGGCCACAAGAAAGCTCGTTTGGAGCCTGTGCTGCGTGCTGATGCCACACTGTGCGGCGCCCGGAGAGCGAGGCTGAGCGCGTCCCTCGTGTGGACGGCAGCGGACAGGGAGGGCCCGGCGGTGTCCACCCCGCCGCGTTGTCACCTGACTGCGCCGTCTTGAGCAGGAAGTGCCCCGCTAGCCTGACGGCAGCTCTGGGGCGCCGACGGACTCACTGGACACAGAGGAGCCAGCTGGAGGAGCCGACACCGACCAGGAGGCTCACAGCCCGAGTGGAGTAAGAGAAAAGGAAGAAGGAAGGCTCGCTGCTGTTTCTTCAGTTTCTAAAACACAGACTTTTTATTAAAAATGTATTTTATTAGTGCATATTAATTCTACAAAATTTTGGGTTTCAATACATGTATATACTTTGATCATATCCATTAGCCCCCTTCAGTCCGGCTCCCCCTTATTTGCTTCCTTTTGTCTAGAAACAGTAATCCTTTTGCTTTCTTAAGTTCCTATCCATTTTCCTACAAATAATATAACTTCATTCTTTTGTTTTTGAGACAGGGTCTCACTTTGTAGTTCAGGCTGGCCCTGAGCTCACTATGTAGCCCAGGCAAGCCTGGAACTCAGCAATCCTCCTGCCTCTGCCTCCCGAGTGCTGGGATGACAGGCGTGAGCCACCACTCCCGGCACTGTGGTATGTGGTATTGATGGCTGGTGGGTGTGAGTCTCCACGCCCAGCATTGTATGTGGTTACTGGGGATCGAACTCAGGACCTTGCACTTGCGAGGCAGGCACGGGAACCACTGAGCTGAATCTCCGACCCCTCTGGAGATTATGTTAGATTTTTGATTTTACCAGATCAGTGTCAGTCCCAGAGCCTATGTCCAATCACACAATTATATGAAAACCTGGCAAGGTCTATGCGTCAGCCATCTGCGCGTGAAGCAGCGAGCTTTGTTTGCTCTGTTTAAGCAAGGGGGACATCTGCACTTGTCAGAGCCCCTCAGTAACTCCAGGCCCTTTTCTTGTTCTGTATTAACATAACTTACACGTGTCCTTGGCATCTTACTTTACTCTCTTTTTCTACTGTCTTCTGCTCCAAAGGGTCCTGACATCCAAGACCACAAATGGGGAATCAGTGACTTATTTGTCGTCCTCTGAGAAGCTCCAGGAACTTCCCGGTCTTCATTCTGGCTCTGGAAGGTTTTGTAAGACGCCACATGTACCACACTTGATGGTCACTCCCACAAACAGCTCTGCCTTTTATCAACAGCATGTTTTACATAGGAAAACAACCTTCGGCACGTTAATCCAAAGATCCCTAGAATATTCTGGAGGGTTCGTTAACATTTTCCCATTTGGTCAAAGTGATACATTCTTAAAAAATGTTAAAGAAGGTCCTGAGTCTCTGGAGCTGTGTAGGGCGGTCAGGGGGCATGGCTCTTCCTCAGCTGGTGAGCGGGGCAAGGAAGCTGGGCACAGGCGCTGTGGCAGAGCCTTGGGATTGCTGAGACATAGCTTCAACCAAGGGGCCTCTCTCCCGGGATGGGAACTTCAGATACGATGTAGCAGGTACAGAGGAGCCCTGCAGGAAGCTCCCTAGGCCCACGTTCGAATGTGCAGGGGTAGAGAGGAAATACTTCTGAATTGTCTCCAGTCGCTGCTTTCGAGAAGTGTGAAGACCAGAAATAGTACTGACTTTGAAAGAAATAGTGCTAGCAGCTCCGGGCAGAGCAGGAGAATGAGAGCACAGCGACTCTTGGTCACTGTGGCTCCACTGAGCACCGAAAGTGACACTGGTCCATCTCCCGGGAGGTGTCCGTGAATGCTTTCATGGATCATGGTTGGAAGACAGTAGTGGAGGGCAAGCTGAGAATTTAGAGAAAAACACAAACGCTGTACTCCATAGTTTATAGATTCAGTATTAAAGAAACACACACTGGAGTTGTTATGTCGCCGTGGGTGGACTGTTCTGAACGTACCTACATTGCAAAGAAAACTAGCACCCGCGGCCTGGTTCATTACGCTGGGCATTGTCTTCTACTGGGGCGCGGCATGTGTGTCACCTTATAGGGCTGATTTAAATGTAATGATCGTATCTGAAGTAGTCGAAGAGTAACCGGGGGAGGCGAGATGGTTTACAGGAAATCTTACCTGCATCTTTTCAGGTTGTGCTTTCACTGTTTTTCATTAGCTGAATGTTACTGAGACAATGAAGGAATCCGTTCCAAAATAGTCTATTTAGTTCAATTTGGGTAATAAAAACATTCTATGAATTGAAATATAGCTTACTTTGAAAGGAAACTGTATCTCCATGGGGATTGTTAAATGGTTTGGGGAAAATGGTTCTAGTATTTGCCTCTTTGTTGCAACATTATATGTTGGAAAAACATGCCTAATTATATTTAGTTCCCTCTGAAGGCTTTGCTGGTGTGAAATGCTAGGGTGTTAACCAGCGGGCCCCAACATTTTGGCACAAGAACCAGTTCCGTGGGGTGTGTTTTCTCCATGGACCGCGGGGGGGTGGTTTGGAGGGCAGGGCCCCCGCACCCCTCACGCGGGGTGGCCTCCTGCTCCTCCAGGGTGTGATGTCATGGCTTCGCTGACAGGAAGCAGAGTTTAGGGGTGGAGGCTGTAGCCACAGATGGAGCTTTCTTGGTCAGCATGTCACTCCCTTCCGCTGTGCAACGGGACAAGTGTGGGGGCGCGTACCCCAGTATTAACAAAGGACACGGACACTTTCCATAAAGTGGCTCAGAGGAGGACCCCTTCCAGTGCAGACGAAGGGTGCCATCCAAGTGAATGGGTAGCCTTGACCTTCTGACCTTTCCTCCCGTTCTCCTTCCATGACTTCGAGCAGCAAGCTGAACACAAGTCATGCCTCAGGAGCGTCCTACATAGAATGTTTTTACATTGTATAATGTTTGTTAGGACACAAACATGCTGAGGGACGTGACGTGGGGGTATCCATATCACTGATGTTTCATGTGTCAGGACAGTCTCTGTAGTATTATTTGTAACATTAAAAAGAACAGTAGTTAAGTTCTCTATACACTCTAGATAGCAGCCTTTATCTGAGAAACACCTGGTAAAATTATTTTTCCATATTGTCAGTTGTCTTTTTGCTCTACTGGTGGTTTCTCTTGCTGTGCAGAAGCTTTTTTTTTTTTTTTGCTTTTTGAGACACGGTCTCGCTTTGTAGTTCAGGCTGGCCCTGAGCTCACTATGGTGCCCAGGCAAGCCGCCGCGAACTCAGCAATCCTCCTGTCTCTGCCTCCCGAGTGCTAGGATTACAGGCGTGAGCCACCACGTCCGGCATTGTGGTATGCGGTGTTGATTGTTGGTGGGCGTGTCTCCACACCCAGCATTATTATACGTGGTTACCGGGGATCGAACTCAGGTCCTTGCACTTGCGAGGCAGGTGCCAGAACCACTGAGCTAACCCTCCGGCCCTGTGCAGAAGCTTTTTAATAAAATCTCATTTAATGAAATGAGATTCATGAAGTTTGCTCATAAAGTCTTTCCCTATGCCAGTGTCTCCAAGAGTTCTACCTAACCTGTTTTGCAGGAGGCTTAGTGTTTCTGTTTTAATACATAGATCTCACTACATAACAAACTCAAGGACAAAAAGCATTTGGTCATCTGAATAGATGCATAAAAAGCATTTGACAAATTCAACACTTATTCATGATCAAACCCTACAAAAAATTGGAATAGATGGACTTTATCTCAACCTAATAAAAGCTATTTATGAGAAACCAACAGCCAACATCAAATGGTCAAAAACTGAAACCTTTCATACTAAGATCAGGAACAAGACAAGGACATCCACTATCACCATCCTTGTTCAGTACAGAGCTGGAAACATTGGCCATAGCAATTAGACAAGAGAAAGAAATAAAAGAAATAAAGATAGGAAAAGAAGAAGTTAAACTGTCACTATTTGCTGATGACATGATACTCTGTATAGAAGATCCTAAAAACATAACCAAATGACTGCTAGACTTAATTGCCAAATTTAGTAGTGTAGCTGGATACAAGGTCAGTGCTCAAAAATCAATAGCCTTTGTTTACACAAACAACAGACTCAGAGAAAGTGGGGTATTAATTCTTTTCACAGTGGCACCCAAAATAATGAAATATCTAGGAATCAGTCTAACAAAGGAGTGAAAGACCTCTACTCTGAAAACTACAGCCCTATAAGAAAGGAGATTGAAGAGGACATCAGAAAATGGAAAAACATCCATTGTTCCTGCGTAGGAAGAACAATATTGTCAAAATGTCTATACCCCACAACTCTACATAGATTCAATGCAATCTCAATTGAAATCCCAACAGCACATTTCACAGAGCTAGAGAAACAACCCCAAAATTCATCTGGATCCACAAGAGACCTAGAATAGCAAAAGCAATTCTAGGTAGCAAAGACAAAGCAGGGGGTATCACAATGCTCACCTTGAAACTATACTACAAAGCCACTGTGATAAAGACAGCATGGTACTGGCAAAGTAACAGACCAGAGGATCAGTGGAACAGACCAGAAGATCCAGAAACAGCCCCAGATATACTAAGACACCTCATGTTTGACGAAAGAGCCAAACAGTGGGGGAAAGATAGCCTCTTCCACAAATGGTGCTGGCAAAACTGGGTTTCAACCTGCTGAAGACTAAGGCTAGATCTGTGTCTTTCACCATCGCCTGGGGTGCACGGACAGAGGGACCTCTGGAGGAGGAGGGAGCTTGCTTCTGTATAGATGGAGAGGTCCCTCCTGCAGGTCACAGCGGCCAGCAGCGTTCGCTCCCACCCCTACCCACACTGCAGTCCATTTTCTTTCTTGCCATAATGAGATACCATATGTACAGGGGATACAGGGGTAGAAGAAAGGCTAAAAGATCTGCTCTTACTCTGACAGAATGCAAACCAGGACGGAGTCTCAGAGGGCTAGCTGGGGCAAGCGAGCAGACACCCCCTGCTGTGGGTGCTGTTTCTGACACAGCTTGATCTCTCAGGTCTCCCGGCTTGGGTGGAGAAGCTGAAAATCAGGGCTTCGTTCCTGGTCCTTTGTACCCAGAATGGCAAGTCAGCCTCTGCATATAGCAGTCGGCACAGTGGGGAGCACCCCAGACCCTCCGTGCCTACACAGACAGGGAACTGTATTTCTCAGTACTTTTGAGAGCATTCTTCAGACACTGATATTCCAAGGCAAGAGGAAGTCTCTCCGCAAGTTCTTTTGTGAAAGGAAAGGAATAGAAGCTATGGAACATGGACTTCCTTTGTACAAGGTGCAAAGTCTCATCAAGGTGGAGTCTCATCGCTAAGAAGAGCTCTTAGGCATAATCGTGTTGCATACGGAAGTAGACTTGGCTGCGACCAGGCCCTTCCTTTGGGTTTTGCTCATGACCCGAAGTTACCTTCAGTTCTAGCTCTAGCCACTTTCTCCCCACCCCCCCCCCCAACCTGGGGCGTCTGAAACACGGCTGGAAACTCCTCCTCACTTGCAGCGAGAGGCAGAGCCTGTTTCTTCCCCTCGCATCTGAGCAGGTGCGGCGACTGGCCCGAGAAACAGAATAAAACAGGAACAACGTGGTGCCAATGCCAAGGCTCAGATTTTAAAAGCTTGGCAGCTTCTACACTGTTTCTTCCAGGCCTGAGCTGGCAGATCAGGAGTCCAAATGCTAATGCAGAGACTGTGCAGAGAGCAAAAGACAGGGGTGGGGCTGGGCCTTGTCCTGCAGATCCCTTTGCCAACCTGCCAGGCTTATGCCTGAAGCCACCCTGGGCCTCCAGACCGGCCAGATGCCAGCTGATGAGCACCTGATGCCCTTGGTCAGTGGCACACACAGCAGAAGAATTGCCCAGGTCACCCCTTCTGACGCTCCAACGCACAGATTCTAAGAACAAAACTACTATTTTTAGTTAGAAGCGGGTGTCTGATAAGAACCTTTGACCCTTCAAAGAAAAACAAAAACTCTGCCCGTTTATGAGCTCCTTCCCAAGGTGCGTGACTCATGCAGAAACCACCTGGAGATCACAATCTGCACTGCGGATTCCAGGCGGCATGGGGCCATCTAAATTTGATTAGGTGGACAGAAAAATTCCTATATTAAATTCTTATCTGGCTTTGCAAACTTTCCCATGGCTGCCGTGGGCACAGATGCCATTCATTCTTGGTGACCTTTGCCCGGCTGATCATAATCACGCCCCTGCCAGAAAATGCAGTAGATTAGAACAAGTCATCGTTTTTAATAGGCTATTTCAGGAGCCGTATATTAGATTTGTAGAAACTTCATTCCAGAGCATCAAGTGCAGTTTTGTTGAGGAAATGTTAGAAGGAAGCCCTGCTCCCTCCACGAGGCCCCGGGGCGCCAGGCGGCAGGAGGGACGTGCTGCTCTGGGGTACTTTGTACGTGGAGACGTGACTCCCCTGTCTCATGTCGGTCGGTCGGTGGTTTTTGTCTGTCTTCTCTCCATGGGGAGCGTGCATTCTCTGTACAGGGAGGACCCGCTCTTCCCGGGGCCTGGCTATGGAATGACAGGGTTGTGCCAGATTTCGCTTTAATAGAAAATCTCTGTCCACACCGTATAGCACTGATGGACACATTTCCAAGAGCTGTAGGTATATCTCAGGATTTCTATCACAACCTGCCTTCTGCACACTTCTGCAGCAGGCCCTCGAATCTCCAGAGGAATGGGAAGCAAGCTCAGGGGCCTGGGACACCCACACTTCTACTTGGATTCTAGAACTATCTAGAGTTCACCCCTCCCGGCATGATGTCCACTGACCCTTAAATAACTTGTGTTTCATAAAACGCTCTTGAGAAAAAAACGCTCTTGTCTGCCTGCTGGGAGATTCTTGGTATTCAGACGCAGTGGGAAATGCGGAACGTTCCCGGCACACAAGGGAGGCCCATTCTCTGCGGAGTGTTGGACTGCGCCCCCGGGAGCGTGGGCTCCGCTGCCCTGTGAGCCTGGCGTGAAAGAGCACGTTTGCCCCAAAGGTCCGTGCACCGGAAGCCCAGCAGGCCGCAGGGCCAAGGAAGCCCGAGTGGGCACCGCGTGGGAGAACGCCTTGCTGTTGCGCTGACTTCGGACAGGGTCTCCCCAGGCAGGTAGGAGACAGGAGGGGCACTGACGGGGGAGGGGCCGGCGCGGAGGGGAAGCGGCCGGTGCACTTGAAGCTGACCCGAGTTCTGTGCAGGTGTGACCATGCTCAGGCGGAGCCCGAAGCTCTGCCAGGGCGGGCCGTCCGCCCAAGCGCATCCTGCACCATCACAAGCTAGCGCTTCACGGCCGGCCCGGGTGGCTGGGATGACCAGCCTGTGGGCTTCTGCCCTGGTCTTGGGAGACCTGTCGACCCTCACTGGCCTAAGCCCAGACTTGTAACCAGCCTCTGCCTCCTCACGGCAGCGTAGGAGATGCTGATTCGGTTCCTCTCCGCGGTGGTGCACTGTGACAGGTGCCCGGGTATAGTCCCAGCCGCCACCCCGCTCCTCCACCGTCCAAGTGGGGAGCGGATGCTTCCATCGCTCTGGTCACCAGTGCCAGGGCCCTGGTGGCCAAAGCCAGACTGCGGGGCTGAGTCACGAGGGAGAGACCTTGTTACTATACCCGTGTGGATTGAGTCCACTGGCTCATTGAGGGAAGCGGATCCAGAGACGCTCACTCTCCCGGCCTCTGTGCTCTGACTGTTGAGAAACCTTGTGAGTTGCTGGGGACAGTTTTATTCTCAGTTTGCTCCATGTTCAGCCGCTATTCGTTCAACATGTGCCGTCTGCCCGGTTCTGCTCAAAGCCCTGACGGACAGCAGCAGTCCTCTCCCGGGTGGCTGTGCCGAGGGATGCCGAGTGGGAGGCGGTCACAGGCGCCGTCAGGCACACATGGCGATGGGTCCTGTGATGGCACGAATCCGCCGGAGGGTAGCAGCCGGGGAAGGGTTTCAGGCTGAAGGAAGGACAGATGGTCAGACAGAGGACCGAAGGGTAGGCATGTCACCAGCGGCCCTGGCCTGCAGACCATCAGGATTACAGAACGTTTTGAAGGCAGATCCATGGTGATGTCATGGTGCCTCCGTGGCATAAGCCGTGCTGGAATCAGTGCGGGTGTCCAGCCGGTGACCTCGCCTGCCCGATGGAGGAGGCGGGGCCAAGACAGGACGGAGAGCTGGGTTGGGGCTGCCTCAGAGCTGGGGGCCGAGCGGGGGGACGTCTCCACCCACTCGCCCCGCGAGCTCACTGGAAGCTGTGTCGTCCACCTGAGTCCTCCGGGCGCCGTGCGGGCTCCGTGTGTCCCTGGGGCCAGGTGTGAGCACACAGGAGATGCCCCCCCAGCGGCTCGCGGACCCCGCTCGTCTCTGTCCTGCTCCCGTGCCGGAAGGCAGCTCGAGTACAGCCCTACAACTCGCTTTATCCAGCCTGCTCGCTTTCCTGTGACACATTTGAAACACTTGGTGCCAGTTTGATTCTGCTTTTTTCTTTTTTGCGGTACCGGGGACCAAACTCAGGCCCTTGTGCTTCCAAAGTAGGTGTGGCACCACTTGAGCTAAATCCCCGGCCCATGATTCTGGGTTTTTAAAGAGGGCCCCTGGGATGTGAAGTGTTAGAGGATGGAGTCCCAGCATCCAGGTTCCCCCAAGCTCCCGCTGCCTGTGGTCTGAGGTGCAGACGCTTTTTTCTTCCGCATTTACCGGACACCGTCTTAGGTACTTTGCGCGTGTTAACTGTCAGATCTTTGCACCGTTCGTAAGTACTGTAATCATCCCCATTCAGGGCAGGGAAGTGGAGGCACGCCGCAGTCAGGCCGGGTGCAGTCGCCTGCAGTGCGCGGCTGGGCGCCGGGCGGCGGCGCGGGGCCTCGGCCGACCTCTGCATGGACCCTCGGAGGCCGCCCGCTGCAGGGGCGCACAGCCTCCTGTGGCTCCTCCGGAGGGGGGGCGAGCCGCGCGTCCGGACCCTCAAGGACACAGCACGGAGAGGAGCGCGGGCGGAGAAGGGCCCTGGGTTCCCGCCCCGCGACGTCCTCGTGCGTGAAGCTTTTAGGCCGTGAGTGCACTTGAGGCTCTGGCCAGCTAGACTTTCAGAGCCTTCCCGTCTGTTTTCTGTTTAAAATGAGCTTTTCACTTGCGGAGAAGTTTCAGATCAAGGCTTATGTTAATGCGGGAGAGGGACGCGGTGCCAGAGGTGAGAGCCGTCCCGTGGGGGTCTTCACAAGGTCTCCTGACGGGTGACGCCCAGCGCGTGATCCTCCCCGTGTGCGTGGGTGTGGTCTCGACAACCACACGGGGAGGTTTGCGCAGAGCTGGAGGGGAGAGGACGAGGCCGCGCGGCAGGGCGGAGGGGGCCGCGGGGAGGCGTCCGGTGGGCACAACTTCTTGGCTCGTCTCTCCTGCTGCCGCCACCGCCCCACGAAGGCCCCCCCGCGAGAGGGATTTGCTCAGCTGTTTATTAAGGAGAGTGAGGCATTTTTTTCAGATCGTGTTTCTCCTGCAAGCTCCTCGGTCCCCACCCGCGTGAAGGATTTGAAAATGGAGCTGTCCCCGCCCGAAAGCAGGAAAGGCAGAGCCCGGGCAGAGGCTGTGTCTCACCGCCAGTAGGCAGCCTTTGCGGGCTGGAGGCCGGGACGCGCTGCCGCCTGGCTCCGCGCGCGGAGGGCGGGGCCTTGCCCGGTGTGCGGGGGTCCTCGGTGGGGTGCGGCTCCCAGCTGGGCTCCATCTCCGTGGAGAAGACGGGACCAGGGGAAGGGGCTCGCGGGGCACTGTGGAGGGCTTGTGTGAAGCATCGTGTAAACAAACAGTAAAGACAAAGCTTGTGTATGAGGAAGGGCTCTGACAGTTTACCCAGACCTCAGGGCGTGGAGCCCGGGATGTTTTCTAAAGTTTACCCTGAAAATATCTCTGCAGTTCTGGAAACGACAGTCATGTCACTTGGGAGGACTGGCAACGAGTGTTCTACCTATTTCTGACAGTTCCGCTCGGCCCTAAAACTCGGGTCACTCTGTCTGCCTTTAGCGGAAGGTACAGGCAGGCGCATCCGGTGGCCTCAGAGGGGATGAAGCTGGTGCTTGTGGACGCGGGGGAGGTAGAATTGTGTTGGTGGCGACGTGGCGGAGGGACCGAAGGACACGGTGGGAAGTAGCGTGATGGCGACGTGCTTCTGGCCTTGTGAAGTCAGGCAGCAACGCGGTAACTTCTAAGACTTGAGTAATTTTATCTTCTCCTCCCTGGTCTCACTCACGGAGTCTAAGAAGAGTTTAGCCAAAATTGGGGTTTTTTTTTGAGACAGGGTCTCACTGTGTATAGTTCAGACTGCCCGAGCTCACTGTGTAGCCCAGGCAAGCCTCGAACTCAGCCCTCCTCCTGCCTCTGCCTCCCGAGGGCTGGGATGACCGGCATGACTCGCCACGCCTGGTATAGCTGTATGTGGTGACGGGATCGAACAGGGACCTTGCGTTTGCTAGGCAAGGGCCGGAACCACTGAGCTAAGTCTCCGGCCCTCGCCAAAACTGTTTTCAAAGCGCCCTCGTGCTTCAGACACAAAGCCAGACAACTCAGGAGACTAACCGGACTTTGACAGGAGCTGGGGGGCATTTATTAGCATTCAGGACAGCGCCTCCTCCTACCCCTGCCTCGAAGGCCCGTGTCCCCGAGGACAGTGTTCGTGAAGGGAAGGAGCTCACCCAGCTGGTTGTCCGTTGCGATTCTGCAGTGTGAGCGACCGGCCTGACTGGCACCCACTCGCGCCAGGATGGTGGTGAAGGCAGTGGGCCTTCCTGCTCTGCTGAGAAGGTGAGTGGGGGCGGCGGAGTGCCCGGGGCGACCTTGCTTCCTGCTCCCCGAGTTCTCACAGTGGCGCTCCCTCTAGCAACCAAGAAATGAGCTCCTCTCAGACATCAGAACACTCAGCCTTTTAGCTCCGGTTTCTTGTCTGAAAGGGAGCGGGAAAATCGGTTAGAATCTGTTCCCCTCGCCGGTGACCCAGGAACTGAGAAAGGAAGAGGTTGGGTTTGGAGAGTAGAGGGGTCCCCGCGGACAGGAATCAGATTTAAGCCACAAGAAGTCTGGTTTGGGTTCCTGCCGGCTTCCGGGAAGTGTGGGGGGGGGGAGGGCGGTTCATAGAGCCGACCTCTCACTTCTGGAGCTGGATTGCATTCCCGAGCTGAAACATGTCCGCGTGTTGTTTGGATCTGCCTGGTGTGTGCCGTCTGGCGAGGGACGGGGCTTCGTGTACACTGAGTCTCGGCCCACCAGTGGGTAACTCATCCCGGGCTCCCGATGCAGAGCTCTTAAACCATTGCTTTGCAAAGGCCGAGTCTGACTGTGCGTGTGCCAGAGGGGAGTGGAGAGAGCCGCGGGGCTTTACCAAGAGTCATAAAACAGAGCTACATTTAGCCAGGCAGTTGTCTCTTTGCTTACATATCCAGGAAGTAAGCCAGAAACTAACGGAGAACCAGGGTGATTGCTGATACGGAGGAGCTAAAAAATGTCTCCTCCCTCTAAGCTTCTTTCTCTGCCAGATGAAGATAAGAGGGTTTGTATTCAGCAGTGTCCCCCAGAGGACTCAGAATCCTAGTGTGAATTAATGCAGTTCATCCTACAGAGTTCAGGGGAAAAACCATGTGGTTACTTTCAATAATGTTAAAAAACACGCCTGACAAGATTTATCACCCATCCATGTTAAACATGAGGTTGAGAAAAAAGTTTCTCAACATAATGCCACACACAATACCTCAGCCCAAAGTCTGCATCTGATTTAGTAAGGAAATAATGCAGCTTTTCCTTAAACTAGGAACAAGAGAAGTCACTGTATCCACTACCACTCAGCCGTATACTAGGTGTCGACTAGGTGTCGATGGAACTGTGTAAGAGGAAGCAACTAGAAGGATAAAAGTTAGAAAAGGGAGGAGGAACCTACTGGCACATCCCTGTAATCTTCATGTGGGAGGCTGAGGCGGGAGGGTCACAAGTTTGTGTCTCACCAGGAAGACTTGGACTCTGGCTCACAATAAAAGAAATTAAAAGGGGGAGGAGCAAGGGGACCTCACTAGCACGGGGTGCCAGGGCTCCATCGCCAGGGTGGGAAAAAAGAAAGAATATTAGAGCAGAAGAGGCCAAATCATCCCTACTTCAGGTGATATTATGCATCTGGAAAATCCCAAGAAGTCCAATGGCAGAGGCAGAACATAAAGTTCTGCAGAAATAAAAATCATGCACAGTTATACATCAATAAGAACACACAGAATAACAGTAAAAATGTTTAAAAAGCACACATTTAACTTGGCAGATACAGAACGTTTAGGTTTAAACCGATAAAACGTTAAAACCACACAAGACCTAGGAGGAAAGTGTTAGCCCCTAGGGAGCCACGGGAGTGAAAGTGGACAGAGCGGGCACGCTGCTCCTGTGGAGTGGGCCACGGCGGTGTCGGCCGCCTGCCCGCAGAGCGTGTGTGGTGACGCGCCCAGAGACAGCTGCCTCACGTGTTTCTTCCTCTGGAGCCAGGCGCGTCGACTTTTAAAACCACTGAGAAGGGTAAGAAAGAAGAAAAAGAAGTGGGGGGGGGGGCTAGCCCTAGAAGCTCTTCAAGTGTTTGCAGTTGGTGGTAAAGTGTGCGATCACGGACTGATGGAATCAGATGGAGAATCCAGAAACAGACGCAAGTGTATGTGAGGCTTCCCGTGTGCGGTGAGGGGCTCTGCACCCGTAGAGGGAGAGAGGCATTTTAATGTGTGAGTAACTGGAGAGCCTTCAAGAAGATGAAAAATGTGGGTGTTTTCTTCATATCCTCTGGTAGGATAGATTCCTTAGAAATCACAGACCGAGATGTCAAAAGTAAGCTCGCATGATTACGTGAAAGCGTATGGGTGAATCATTTTATAACTCCCCAGGTCAATAAAAGGCTCTTCACTCCACTCCTAGATCTCGCAACAGTGAGAAAAGAGGATACATTTGGCCATATTAAAATTGAAACAAAAGTTTGTAGAGCAACAACACACAACAGATATCCAAACTAAAATAGCAGCAAGAACAACTATATTACGAAGTCTTACCAGGAAAAGTATTTGCAACTTTTATGGCAGAAATGGAATAATATCTCTCATATGTAAAGAGTTTTTCAAAAACAATGAAGAGACCAATGACAATAGAAAATGCACTTAAGATATAAATCATTTACTGAAAAATAATCGAGAATTTATTTCTGTTCACTTATAAAAGAGACATGTGAAATTAAAATTATACAGAGAGAACACTTCTCAACGATCAGGTCCACAAAATTCTGTAATTCTGGAAACATTCTTCTGCCAATGAGAGAGAAACAGTCACATCATAATTGTGTGGGAAAGTAATACAGCCTAATGGATGTAAACTGGTGATATCTATAAATAGCATGCACTCTTTGATCTCACAACTTATTTGTAGAAATCGGTCTTAAAGAGATGTACTAGAATAGTACAAAATGATACTCATATTTATGTATCATTATTTTTAGTATATAATGACTTAAAAATATTCAAGTCCATTGAAGTAGGAAATTTTTTTTTTTTTTTTTTTTTTTGGAGACAGGGCCTCATTTTGCAGTTCAGGCCGGCCCAGAGCTCACTATGTAGCCCAGGCAAGCCTCAAACTCAGCAATCCTCCTGTCTCTGCCTCCTGAGTGCTAGGATTACAGGCAAGAGCCACCATGCCCAGCACTATGGTATGTGGTATTTATGGCTGGTGGGCGTGAGTCACCACACTCAGCATTGTATGTGGTTACCGGGATCGAACTCAGGGCCTTGTGCTTGCGAGGCAGGCACTAGAACCACTGAGCTAAATTTCCAGCCCTGAAGTAGGAAAATTTAATAATCCAAAATACAACGTTAAAGGAGTACTGTGGAGCTGTGGATAGGAAAAGGAAAATTCTGCATATATTGCCATAAAGTGATCTCCAGGGTATATTACTAAGTAAAAAAATAATAATAAGGTATGTAAGAATATGTACAGTGTTGTGCATGGTGGGAATCACCTGTAATCCCAACACTTGGGAGGCTGAGGCAGGAAGATCGTTCTGGGTTTGCAGCCAGCTTGGGCTACATGGTGAATAGACTCAGTCTCAAAAGACGAAGCAGAAATAAAGAAATAAATATTACATTACTTTCGTGTAGAAAAAGTAATTATGAATGTGTATATATATATTTTTTCTTATATTTTCCAAAGTGGAAGAGTAAAATAAAGCATGTTAAACTGTTTTCTGTGGCAGAAAGTGCTCGCAAGGATGAGAGAAGAGGATGACAGCCTAGAACAGAGGGCTGCACTCTGAAGCCCTGTCAGTCTTTTGCTTCATTAAAAACAATTTAAACAGACAATCTTAAAAGTCAAACTAAAACAACTCCAGCAAACTAGTAGCATAGCCATATTTTAAGAGATTTTCCAACAGTGTATTTAATCACATCTTCTCAGTTGGCTACATCTCAAGTATAAAATGAACCACCAAAATATTTTAAAGCGCATTTAGTAACCTTATTATCAGCACTATTGTGGGTACTGGTGTTTTGAAATTACTACACATAAATGGCAAGATAAGGCCCATGTATTGTTCTGTGAGAATTCTTAGAAACTGATTTTCAACTTAAACAAAAAACATAAAAAAGCTACAAATGAAAGAACAACCCAGGAGCAATGAGCATCCCTCGAATTCAGGTTGAGAAACTCTGACAACCATGTTTTCCTCAGAGAGAAAAGCTTAGGGTCAGGTCCAGACGGGGACTGCACTGCCCGAGCCAACGCATTTTGTTAAGACTCGGTCTCCTGGAATCGGCTGTGGACACGCGGGAGAGGCGCCCCCGGAAGCTGACTGGAGACTGCCCTTAGAGCATCAGAAAGAATCATCACCGTAAAGGTTCGAAACACAACAGACACGTGAAAATGCATGAGTCTCGATGGTCTGCAACGAAGAACATTCAATGATCATGTTCCATTCTTCATGCTCAAAATTCATATCAACAGTCAGGATTTGTCTGACATTCCTGTTGTTGCATATTTTGAAATAACCCGATAGTTGATGGAAGAGATTCCTTCCTTAGGGAAGAATTGCTGTGAATAAACATAGAGGAACTAACAGAAACAGAAAAATAACTTTCACAACTTGAATAAAACAATGGTAAATCAGCAATCAGTAATGACAGCCAACCCGTGAGGTGCAATTTTGACTGACAAATTTTATAATAATAATTGCAGTGTACTAATTATAATTTATAGCAGGCAGATTGGGCGATAACTTTTGGTGTATATTAATACCGTTAAGATGAGAGAATGCAGTGTATTGTGTGATGTGGAGCATTAAAAAGCACCCAGCTCCAGGTATGGGATATTCTTATCTAAAACTTTGAATCTTAACTTCATCAAGTCTTTAAATCTAGCTACTGATTGGTGAAGGGCAGAAGGACAGAGTAAAGAGACTTTGGGAGTGAGGAAAACTCCTACAAAATCAGTGATCCAAATTCTTCAACAAATAAGTGGCGTGGAAATAAGAGGAAGGAATCACTATAGATTTAAGAAACCTTAAGGGACATCACAGTGAAGAGCAATGTGTATTTATATTTGGATTCTTACATAAATAAATCAACTGTAGGATGACGCTGATGGGCAGCAGAAGAATCTGCACAGGGGCTACTGTTAGTCCATCAAGGTGACGATAGTGTTATAACTATACTTTTCAGTCATCACTTGTTAAAAGTACATCTGGAAATCTTTATAAGAATGGTAAATACATAAGATTTTATTTAGAGTTATCCAGCAGAAGAGTTGGAAGAGATTCAGTAATGCAGAGTCTGTGTTTGTTTGGTTTTTTGAGACGGTGTTTCATTACGTAGGCTGGACTTGAACTCACTGTGTACTCCTAGCTGACCTTGAACTTCTGATGACCCTCCTGCCTCAGTCTCCCGAGCGCTGGGCTTATAGGTGTGGGCCACCTGGTTGCACAGAAAAGTATGTACAAGTGTTGAAAATAGTGATGGGGCATAGCCATTCATACCATCTCCTCCATTTCTCCCTTTTCTTTTATTGTTGTTTGATTGTTTACATAAAAAATGTGTTTTAAAAAATGTTATTATTAAAAATAGACATATGGCCAGGCATGGTGGCACACGTCTGTAACCTACCACTAGAAAGGCCGAGGCAAGGGAAATGCCACAAGTTCAAGGCTGGCCTGGGCTACAAAGCAAGACCCCCTCCCCCAAAAAAAAAGAAAGAGAAAAAGGGACAGTATGAAAAATTCATGGAATATTTTCAGCAAAAACAGCAAAATGAGAATAAATAATTTACGTCTTCCAAAGTGGAGAAGGGAAAAGGCTGAGTGTTCTTTTGTACTGGTCCCAAGCTATGAGTAAGTAGCCACCACGGTTGATTTTACATTCTTCCCAATCATCGGTGAGTGACAACTTCTCTTCACAAGTCACACTGCTGAAGCTCAGCTGATCGGAGCAGCATCTGTCCCCCAACACGGCTCTCAGGCGTGAAGCTCAGCCAACCCCAACACTTCAGTTTCTGAATGTTCCCAGCGCCTTAACTCTGTGCTGTGCAGATTCTAGATCAGAATGAACACCAGTGACCTGGTTCCGTGGGGCTCTCATGGTATAATCGCAGCAAGGAAGAGACCCTTACCTGTGTTTCAGACAGTGAACAGCACCCTTCTCCCATGAAGAGAGGATTAATTCATCCAAAACAGTTTTGAAACTCCCCTGAAATCACCAGGAGCGATTTTGGGGCCTCGAACCTGCATTTGTAGTTGGCTCAAGTCATAATCACATTTCAAGGAAAGTTCTAGGCGGGGCCCAATCACTGAATCTGAACTATCAGCCCGCTATTCCCCAAGCAAGAGAGATCAACCCATTAATATAATGTGGTGTTATTAAGGGAAGCCCGGGGAAAAGAGGATTAGAAAAAAGCAATGTTTCGCAACATGTTTCTTAGGTGCAATTTATGGAGTTCGCCATAGCTTTCCGTCCTGAAGCAAACTGATATTAAATCAGCATGTTCAAAGAAGCATTCCGTTATGTAGTTTTAGATGCCCTAAAAGAAAAATAAGGAGGGGCACTCAGGCCATTCTCATAACATGTGCATTTCACTGGTCGTAATCACACAAAGTGACGGAGAAAGGCATGGGCCACGTATGTACAGAAGTCTAGGTGTAAGTATTGAAAGGCCAAAGGAGTCAACCTCTGGTCTGTTACCTGAGCAGCACCTTTCATCTGAGACATCAGAAGGAATAGAGATTATATGAAAAATATGATATGGATGATGCTTGCATTAATTTAAGATATAAATGATACAACTGGGTCCTTAAAAACTTCTTTTATCAAAGTTAAATTTGCATATTTGTTTAGGACTCTAGCTGATGTGAAAAGTTACTACTATTTAAAA
Organism: Thryonomys swinderianus; assembly: GCA_004025085.1. Lineage (NCBI taxonomy): Eukaryota > Metazoa > Chordata > Mammalia > Rodentia > Thryonomyidae > Thryonomys > Thryonomys swinderianus. The sequence continues at coordinate 59,160 of PVIC010004584.1, forward strand.
ACTTACTACCATCTTGAAATGGCCAAATATTAAATACCCAACTAGATATAATCTGACACTATTAAAAGAAAATCAAACCTTGGTGAATGAAGAGAGTTGACGAGAAACAGTATCGGGAAGTTATTGATTTGAGGGCATTTTTGAAAACTGAGACATAGTTGTGGACAGAGCACCCGCTACTTTCTTCAGGGTCTAAGTTTTGAGAGTTTCTGTGTAGATGATATTTCAAGTCGTTCTCTCCCTTTTTCCTGGTGAAAATCCATTCTTACTTTGACTCCAGGGGTAAGGAGTCTTTGGAACTGTGTGTGTTCGAAAGGCAGCCTTTAACCTATACGCTCTCCGAGGAAGTCCCGGACTCTGGCACTGACAAAGGCCGGAGAGTCTGCGCTCATCTGGATGTGAGCCTGGCGTTTCTGAGTGATCAGAACCAACCTCTGCTCGATGGCTGAATGAGTTTTTACACTTAGCTGGATATGCCACACATTTCCGTTGTTACCCTCACTTTCCAGGCAAGGGGACTGTGGCACCGAGTCCTCAACCTCTTCCATAAGGCTGCACCCACAGGGGAGGGGCAGGTGGGCTGCCAGACCCGGCGCCAGCACTCACTGCCTCCTGACAACTGCCGACCTCAGACGCGCGACACCCAGTGAACCTGGGGTGGCTGGTTCAAGACTCCGCTCATCGCCCGTCTTGTACTCAGGGAAAAAGTCATCTCAGTGGAAACTTGTATGTTCGTTGATGTCTCTTTCTTTCCTGTGTGTGCCCGGTCGCCTCTCTTCCTCCCCCGTGAACCATCGATTGTGTCAGGCTGTTGTACTCTCTGCCTTCCTGTACCCCGAGCACTTAGCATGATGCCTGTACGTGCTAAGTTCTGGATTAATATTTGCTGAGTGAATTCATATGTCTAATTCCTTTGTCCACTGTGCGCGTAGGAAGGTAACCTCAGATGCTGTTGGCATATCTGTCTTATCTGCCGCTGGCGGCTTTATTTGAATCCTGGCCCATGAGGGTCTGGCTCGATGGAGAAAACAGGGTGTTCCAGAAAGTTATCTGCCCTCCCTACAATACCTTGACTCACTTTCTTATCAGCGGAATCTGGAAAGACTAAGGAAGAGGTTACATACCACCAGGGTTAAAAAAAATACTGTTGTGAGGCACCAGGTAACTAAGCATCGAGTAGTACCCAGGGAGGGGCGGAGGGAAAACAAAGCGTGCCAGGGATGACCCGGCGCCGGCGACTTGTCCAGGTGCTCGGCGTGAGGACCCACGCGTGAGGCGAGGCTTATACGGTCTCGCCGTGTGTGGAGCACAGGGTGATCAGACCCTGTGTCAGCAGAGCCGGTGGCAGGGACCGGGCAGCCGGGCAGCCGTCGGCGCACAGTCCTTCCGTCCCTTGCGGCCGTGCAAGGCTGTTGGGAAGAGAAAGTGTTCCGATCACTTGGGGCCCTTTGCGCCTCACACGAAACTCAGGGAGCTGTAAACGCTCAGTAAATCGGGGGCACGGATGGCCCCGGATCGTGAGGTGCTCCAGCCTCGCCAAATTCTGCTTCCCGGAACAGACACACCCTTTGCTATGTGCGCCTCTGTCTCGTGGCACACACAGGGGTCTAGTATTACCTCCTGGGGTCAAACACGAGAAAGTGATGGCATGTCTTCTTTAGAGACTCATCGGATTAATTGGCTTCCCATTTATAATATTTTTTTAAAAAGCTAAAAGACTAGGTATTTTTCTAAACAGCCAATGTGGCCGATGGTAGATAAAGCGTGACTCCGTAGAATATTGTTTGTGGTTCAAGTCTGTTGGGTTCCTTTGAGAATTTTTCTGTACAGCCCCCACCTATCTTCTGTGGGTGCTTCTGCTAGAGACCAGGCCTGGGAGGAGTTCGAGCCCCGTGATCAGAGTCGTCTCAGAGCAGGCCTGAACTCTCGGGGGACCTGAGGGTCACCTGGTCCCTGAGGACCCCGTTTCACCGTCTGTACTGTGAGAGGGGTGGGTGGGACCTTCAGCATTCTTCGCTCTCACAATCTACCGCGTCTCCCCCAGCTCTTTCCTCCTGCGGGAGACACCGCGGCGTAGCCTGACAGTCTCACAAGAAACAGTCCCCTGGATTAAAGTGTAGATGCTGGATTCCATTTGTAGCAACCCTTGTCCCCTGAGGCCGATCTGTCAGGACTGTCTGCCGGGCTCCTGGCCCTCAGGATGAGGCAGGGTACGCTGGGAGAGGCCGCAGGGAGTAGGAGCAGGGAGGAGGAACCGGAGTCTCCTGGGGCCTGCATCCCTGGGCCTGCGTGTGGCAGGGGCTGTATTCTGCTGACTTAGCTGCAGCACAGTGACTTCTGCGACGCTCCGTGCCGGGCTCTGCCACCCTTGGTGGGTTCTCTCCATCCCGCTCTGGTCCTTGCCTGCTCCCTTTGGGGACTGGTGTCGGCCGTGTCTACGCATGCAGACACTGGGTCTAAGGGTCTTGCCAGCCTGAATTTATAAAGCCCATTTTGATATTTAACAAACACATTTATTAATGCTCTGACAGAAGCAGATCCACTGGGGGACCCAGTGGAATCCACCCACACTTTTGAAGTCCCGATAATTATGACACGGGCAGACAGACAGTTATGACTAATGTGTCAACTTTTAAATATTGCAATAAAAATGGTTCCTGGACTCGTGAGTAAGTCCCAGG
>PVIC010004585.1:0-61831 GCA_004025085.1 Thryonomys swinderianus
GTCCACCATTCATATAAACCTACTTCTGTCCCTGAGATCTGTCCCAGGACAAAAGCTAGCCAAACAGCCCTCCTTTGATCCAGCCTTCCCAGGAATGCCATCTTCACTGTGTCCTTGGACCAAATGAATCAGAAATGTAGAGAAGTCAATTTTGGTTTTACTGGACCACTCCAGGAAAAGAAAAAGAATGAATATTACAAATATTTACAAAATGCTGGATGGCCCCAACAAAACATGGCATGAGGTACGCCCAGCTGAGTCCTGGAAGCTGACCTAGGCAGTCCGTGTCACTAAGGGAAAGTCCCGGGTGGTCACTGCAGCACCCCAAGGTGCAAAGAAGAGGTATTAGTTTTCCCAAATTAATGCCTCTTTGGGCAGCCAGGATCTCACTGTCTGAGGCCTTCATCGCACCACAGTTTCTGGGGCTACCTGGTATGCTACTTCCTGTAAGAGCTAAATCTCTCATATATATAGGCACAACAAAAGAACACTGCTCATCCGTTTTTAATCTCCTTACTTTCTAGTATAAGATGATCTATACTTGCAAATCAAATATATCTGGAACAAGCAAACCTATTGCTAATCTCATATAACCTCAAGCCTGAAATGATCCCCTTGTGTTTAAAGGTGTCCTTGTCAAAGGACTGTTATCAGCTTTAACACACATCTCATCCCTAAAAGAGAAGGCAGAATAAAGAAATCAGTGCAAATTGAATATTGCTATATCTCCAGAGGAAATTCTTAAAACTACTACACACAAATTTTCTTCCTATGAAAATCTGATTCCTGTGAATCAAAAAGGCTTGACCGAGTAGAGTACAGATTGGCAAGTTGGAGTAGAGATAGCTATTTTCTCCTCACACAAGGAGTTAACCAACACTGGAAGACAATCTAAGACTTTCACCTTTCAAACAAAATCAGAGTTGTCGTGTCTATTTCTCCCTTGATATCCAGCCCTCTCAGATTCTAGAAGATGCTCGTACTGCATGGTCATTGGCTTTATGCTTCCACAAATCAACTCCTGGAGAGACAGCTGATAGACCTGCTATCATCCTTGGGAGATAAACCTGCAGTCAGCCTTCCCCATCTCCAGGATCCCTGAGGACACTTGTTGGTACCAGTTCACCAAGGTAAGACATAGTGCAAATGGTCAATTTACCTATTTTCTGATGGGATTTTTTTCAATTAAGTTCAGCTCAACTCTACCAAATAAAATAAAGCACCTTTCATACAGTACCTAGGTCATGCTTTTGTTCAAAAAGCAAAAAGGAAAAAATACCCCCTCTTCCTCATAATGTTCTTTAGAAATAGAGTTTCCTGTTCTGCTAGTAGAGGACAGAAACATAACGCAAGCAGTCAGGCAAGAAAGCCTTGCCCCAGTTTCCTGAACACTTTCAGTGACCCTAGTTTACAGAAGTCCCTCCGGTAGTTAGGCCAGACCTGGGTTTATACGAGCCACATGAGTCTTTGAGTCACCGAAGACCCGGCTCAAGGAGACAGTGTTATTGATCTACTGGCTCCGAGAGGAAATACCAGCCACGGAAGCCTTGCCGCAGGGAGAGTTGGATCTGGACCATCCCTACAGGACAGCCTGTCCAATGAAGGCCCAGCCCAAGGGCTCCTGTCCCTTGGGTAATTCTCAGGGATGCTGAGGATCAGAGCATCGCCACCAGGAATGCCCTGCTTGGGTGAGAAGACCTCAGCGTGAGCAGGAGAAACTACAGTAGGGATGAGAAGAAGAACATTTGCAAGTGGGTCTAAGAGGCTGGGTCAGGATGCCAGGAGGCATAGCCTGGAGGAACCCTGTGTTTGGAAAGCAAAGAGCTAGGAGTCAGACCTCTTACCAGCAAAAGCATTTCAGCTGTATTAAATGTAGACCACAAGGTTAAAATGATAGAGGCGAAGGAATAAAGGGCCAAGGGTCTGAGACCTCACACCCGGCCCACGCTCCTCTCTCACGAGCAGGCCACACAGCAGGGTTGAGGGCCAACCCGAGCCATCTGTAAGATCAGTCACGGCACAAACTACCCCACTAAACACAAGGACACTAATCCAGGACTTGCTACGCTGAGAAGCATCTCAAGGATGCCCAGAGGGTCATCTGGGGAAAATAACTCATATATTGCTTTTTCATGCTACATTAATTCCAATGACAGGATCCTATGAGTGAGTGGCCTGAAGCCCACAAGAGTATAAGATGTTTGTCTTATAGCCACACCTCCCTATAGGATCATTAACGGAAAATAAAGTCAGAAAAGGAAGAAGATGGAGAACACAAAGGGATTGGGAGGTTTACCCAACACTATCCCACTTGCACATGGAATATTTTTGTTTCCTACTAGGGTAACATGTCCTTCATGAATACACTGAACAAACTATTGGTTATAGAAAGAGGAAAGCATGAGTTGGCGTGTCTATTTATAGGTTTAATTTAAAGGTTTCTTAACAACATCAAAAATATAAACTTAAAGTACTTTAACCATGTTTTCCGCTGGGAAGTGGTAAACAAAGTCATGCCTGAAGTTGAACTCGGCCCTTCGCATGTTCAGTTGAAAGTTTCTAACTAAAGAGATTATCTGCTTGTTTCAAAAAATACTTATGTCTGTTGTTCTTGATACAAAATTCTATACTATCTTCAATAAATAAAGTGTTTCTTAAAAGTATGAAATGTAAACTTTGTTGTCTTTTTCAATGCACATTTTTTAAAAATTGCTTGAAATATGACAGGACTCTTGCGGGAGGCCGCGATGCTACACACCGGTTCCGGGAGACAGGGGTACTCCGCCGCTGTGCCGACACTGTCTGAGGAAACACTTCAGTCTAGGCACCTACAGTCAAAGAGCACGCTGTCTAACACAGGAAAGCTAGACTCCTGTACCAAGAGCACATGCAAGGAACAGTCACAACCTCTACTAATTGGAATTATGAAAACTTTAACATGCGAACAAAATATGGCCCACATTTTTCACTAGTAAATCAAGCTATTATCTGATTAACCAGTCTATCTTCGGCATTAAGGGAAACACCAAAGTGATCAAGCCAACCAGCTTGAGGCACGGCCATCCGCTCCTGCTCTTGGCAACAAGGATGTGTATTTCCATTCAGAGAGGGTGGTGAATTGGAGGAGCCTTAGATCTTTCTCCCCAGTTTTTCCGAGCTTACATGCTCCTAAGGTCTCTCTATTTCCTTCCTCTATTTCCACACACACCCCAGCTACCGTTTTTGGGGAAACCTAGCAAAACCGGCCTGGGTGTGGCCAACACCAGCTACTGAAATTCCACAGAGCAGTTGGGATCTAGTGTATTTGAGCCAAAAGCGATGCAGAGCTGGTAGCCTGCAATGACTCTTGTCATCACAGGGTCTCCAAGTGAAAAGAACAGGACCCAGTGATGTAATAAGGCTGCCTTCCTGGTGACTACAGAGATCTGATCCAACAGAACATAACTTTATGGATTATGAGCTTCCTTGACCATCTTCAAAGCATGCTGGGAATCAGAAAAGAATCATCCGACGGTACACTGTGTGCATTTTCATGACATATATTAATACAAAGCCCAGAAGGGAAGGAAGCAGCTCACATGCCGGAACCTTCCAGGGACCAGTTCTTCAAAGAGCTGAACTGGTGCCTGATTAGGAGACCATCATACCACACCGTCAGATCCTGGGCAGCATCTCCTTGTGGGGAATGAGATTTCAAAGCAACACTTCCATCGTGATTGTTTCTAAATTTACCAACGGCACTGTAGGTCAAGGAGTCTATTAAGGGACTGGTAGAGGTGAGAAACAGAAAGGTTATATGAATTCTCCAAAAACATAGACACTGCATTTATAAATCGTTCTCCTAGTAACCAGACACACACCTCAAGCCCAGGGCTGGGCCAGGCTCCCGAGCGAACCTAGAACAGAGTTATAGAATTTCAGACATTCTAGAAGCCATGACAGGACCCGGAGTGAGAACAAAGGAAACAGTTCTGTTTCACAAAATGGGAGATTGTTTGAAGGGCAGGATTGTCGAGAATTATTTCCGGAAAATTTGAGGAGCCTGTCTTTGCTGTGCCATTGCCCTGCGGCTCAACACCAAGTGGCGGGGTTCTTAAAAAGCGAACCCAGAAAGCTCGTGCAACTCCGGGCAGGAAATCCACTGAGCACACATGCCGACCCACTTCCTAGGGTTCGTCAAACAACTGCAGGTCCAGGCGGACCACAATCTCTCCTGTGGGGACCTCATGCAGCAGGAGACACTTTGTCACTGGCCCCTTGGAGCCCTGGTCTTTCTTGATGTCGGCCACACGGATTTCTGTCCGGCCCAAAAAATCTGAAAGGAGAACAAGCAGACCCTGTTCAGAAGGAATTCTTTGTCCTTGGGTGCCACGTTTGTCCCATGGGACATTTCTAATGAGCTGTTACACTCTCCTTTCTCTGATCTCCGAGGTAAGACTGACCCGCCTTGCTCCCCAATGGAGCTGTCAACGTGCTGTGATATTTCATTAGTTAGGAAAAAAACCATGGAAGCTGGGCATGGTGGCTCATGCCTGTCATCCCAGCACTCGGGAGGCAGAGGCAGAGGCAGGAGGATTGCTGAGTTCGAGGCTTGCCTGGGCTACCTAGTGAGCTCAGGGCCAGCATGAACTACAAAGCGAGACCCTGTCTCAAAAAAAAAAAAAAAGCCAGGTATTTAGCTCAAGTGATACCATGACTACCTTGGAGCACAAGGGTCTGAGTTCAATTCCCGATACCCCAACAAAAAGAAGAAAGAGAATCTTTTGAATGTTTCCAACACAAAGAAAGGATAAATGTCCGAGTTGATGCATATGCCAATTACTTGATGTCATCATTCCATGTTGCATTCTTGTATTGAAATGCCACACGGTGCCCCATAAGTAGGTATAATTACTATGTGTCCATTTAAAAATATAGTAATAAAAAATGTAAGGAAACCATCTTCCTCCAAACCTTCACTTGTCAGAACAGAAGGTGACAATCAAACGTAGTAGTCAAAAGCCCAGACCATCCTCTGCCCTTTAACCAGCCACGAGACCATCTCTGGGCAAACCAATTGCACATAACTCACATGAGATAGTTCATATAAAAAGCACTATATGATAAGAGGCCATTTAAGGCTTACACAGGTAATACTGAAGCGGGCCTTTACTTTCCGACATGTGTTGGGCTGAAGAGGAGAGTTTCTCGCACTCACTGGCTAGTGAGCTTCCTTTTCCGGGCTGGAAGCAGAAGGGCAGAGCGTGCCGAAGGAGTGACGGGCTTATCGACCCCAGCTTTTTGCCTAAGCGGAAATACCACCCAAAGCTCACACTTGCTCCTTTGGCACCTGCCACGGGCTACCAGTCCAGGTGCACTGGCTAGCTGTCCGGGGCTTCGTGCTGAGGATTAAAGAAGGGTGCAGGCTCCTGGCCATACCCCGCTTTCGGCCACCTGCTTTGAGAAGCACGTGACTGCGGTCCTTGCCCAAGGGAGCCAGAGCAATCGGCTTTGCAGACCAAGCAAGCGTTACCCCCCCCCCCCCCGTCATCCCCAGCTGCACCCGGCCTTGAGCCTGCTCGGCCTCTCAGGAGGGCAGTCTGGGCACAAGCTCGCGGGGGGGAAACGCGGACTCGTGCAAGATGAGGGGCAGAGAGAGACCGCTTCCTGCTCACCGTCCGGTGAAAACTGGTCCCTCTCAAACACCGTGATACAGAGGACTTCCTGCTCCAGGTCTCTGATGAAGAACTGGCAGTTGGAATTCCACTTGGGGTTCAGAGTGTCCTGGATTGTCTTGGTGATGTGGCACTGGGAACCCATGGTCACCTCGCAGTACGGGTTGCTCTTTCCTGGAGTGGACAAAAGCCTTCGCCAGGTAGGAATGATGCTTCATTTTGATCCCCTTCCACTGTGATGCTTAATAAGCGGAAAATCTGGGGCCAGAGATTTAGCTCAGTGGTTCCAGCCCCTGCCTAGCAAGCACCAGGACCCTGGTTGGACCCCTGATAACCACACACAAAAACACTGGGCGTGGTGGTGACTCACACCCACCAGCAAACAGTACCACATACCACAGTGCGGGGCGTGGTGGCTCATGCCTGTAATCCCAGCACTCGGAAGGCAAAGACAGGAGGATTGCTGAGTTTGAGGCTTGCCTGGGCTGCAAAGTGGGCTCAGGGCCAGCCTGAACTATAAAGACCCTAGCTCAAAAAAAAAAAAAAAAAAAGTGGAAAATCTGGGGAAGAACTCCCACAATTCAGCATGGCATTAAACACAGAGCAAAATAATTAGGTTACAGGGCCTTTAAACTAGGCCATCACGCTCACAGTAGCCTGAGGGTACCTCACACCTACTGTGAATGAAGCTGCTCGGTAGCCCTGAAAGCAGAACAATAGAAAAGATAAACAACAACAACAAAATACCTTAAGCTTCTTAACAAGCGATTCCAGAAGGAAACGTGGGATCGGAAATAGAATACTGGATTTAACTCAATTTAAAGTTGCCTGAGGGTAAGGACAATGCAGAAAGACTTCAGTAGCAATACTGCAGGGGTATCTCAGAGCCTTACCATGTGATCGACAGGGCTTCAACTCAATGCCTTCAACAACGTTCACCATCAGCCTTCCAATACCTGTTGCCCTTTGGGAACGCACTAGGAGGGTAGGGAACATAACATAAAATGTTTCGTTTAACCGTTAATGCTTTTCCATCACGGTGCTTCACAGTATGTCTTCTGGCCCGCCCCCACTCCAAAGCAACTCTCCTCCTCCCTCCCGCCCTCATCCCGCAAGGGTGACCTGTGCCCCTTCCGCCCCATTTCCTGCCCCTCTACTTCAGGCGCTAAGGACTCTGGGCCCAGCCTCCTGCTCTCCCAGCTCTGGGGGCCCCCAGGCCCTGCTCCCTGCCGCGTGGTACCTTACCAAGGTATGCTTTCTCTCGCTTCTTTTTCTCAGTTTCTATGTAGAGCTCAGAAGCAGCTTTGATTTTCTGCACCCAGGCAGTCCTTGGATGGGAAAAGGCAGAATGTTGCCAAACAGAACTCAGGAAAAAAGACTTCGGATCTGTTCACACCCTATTTCCAGGACTCTGTTTCCTTCACTTGTTTTGATTTTAATGAAAAAGGCTCGAGAATTTTATACGATGTGATGCTGATAGTAGTAATCCCCACCGTTACTAAAAAAGACATGGGCGGTATTTTTACAAATATCTGCAAGATCTGCATCTGTGTCCTCATGGAAGAAAATCTCTGACAGACGCCATCCTGGGGAAGTGAGGGCTCATGGCGCCCCTTCTTCCTGTGTGAAAAGTATCACCTATTTGCCCAACCCGGTGAGGGAGGGCAGAGGGACCAGCCCTAAAGCGTCACCACGAAAGGGAAAAACCCGGCCCCAGATCGCTAACTACTTCACACAAAGCAGCAGAGGGCACTGCAGGAAGCAACTGGGCTGGCAGTTTCTTCTGTCTTCCCAGAGCCATATGCGCAGTGACTTTAGCCAATTCTCTGGCTTGGCACACAGACTCTGAGGAACGTTGTTGGGCTCCTGCCAGGCTCACCCTTCAGAAAACGATCTATTTCATTTGGCTCCGAGGACAGTCTCTGCATGCGGAAGGCCCGGCCCACGGAGCCGGAGGGAGGGCTCGGGCGCAGGGCTGGGGTCCTCCTGCTCTCACATGGCTTACCTGTTGCCCTCTGCCACCTGGGCAAGCCTGAGATGCCCCACTCACCTCAAAGAATGCTGAAAATTTATTTTACCAAAAAAAAAAAAGTGCTCAAGCAAAATAAGTTTTCAATCCATTTCATTTTGAAAAAAAATTCATGTCGTGAGTCCAATTTTTGCGAGGCCCCAGGAAGAAGAATCGTGCCCTGCCCACCCCTGAGCAGAGGGTTTGGCTTTGCAGCTGGGGGGCGGGGACCTGAGGACCGGGCCAGCACCCAGGGGCTCACCGTTCATTGATGCTTTCTGCTCGGAGGGTGTAGACTCGGTCGATGTGGGAAATGTGGAAGATGGGTTCGTCTCCGGAGGGGTCAGTGGGTAATTTTACTAGAACTTCGTTTAGGAAAATAGGCTGGAAAGTAATGATGCGCACGCATTACCTACTGGTCCTGGGTGTGGACCTGCTCACACGACGAGCACGTTCAGTAAACGAGGCACCGACGCGAGCATTTGCCGTGCCGGGATGTCAGTGTGTCTGTCTGTGCACGTGTTCTAGTCCCCTGGATGTATGTGGACACTTGCAGGCATGAGCCAGACTACAGGTTTGTGTCTTCTAGTAAACTGTACCAGAATAAGGATGCTATATTAATTTTTATTTTTATATACTACAAATGATAAATATGTACTTCCCTTGTTTTCCAAGTAATTTTTTTTTTTTTTGAGACAGGGTCTCGCTTTGTAGTCCAGGCTGGCCCTGAGCTCACTATGTAGCCCAGGCAAGCCTGGAACTCAGCAATCCTCCTGCCTCTGCCTCCCAAGTGCTGGGATGACAGGCATGAGCCACCACACCTGGCACTGTGGTATGTGATATTGATGGCTGGTGGGCGTGAGTCACCACGCCCAGCATTGTATGTGGTTACTGGATCAAACTCAGGACCTTGCGCTTGCGAGGCAGGCACTGGAACCACTGAGCTAAATCTCCAGCCCTCCAGGTAATTTTTTTTTTTTTTTGAGACAGGGTCTCACTTTGTAGTTCAGGCTGGCCCTGAGCTCACTCTGTAGCCCAGGCAAGCCTGGAACTCAGCAATCCTCCTGCCTCTGCCTCCCGAGTACTGGGATGACAGGCGTGAGCCACCACGCCTGGCCCCTCCAAGGATTTTTATCTGAAGTTGCTAGTCACTGCATAAATGCATCGTTCCTTTCTTTATTTAGATAAAGCCAAGTGCTTCTCCCAAGAAGTCTTTAGGTAAAGACACCTCCACACAGGCGCATGTAGAAAACACACTCCCTAACGAGAGCGCAGCACAGCCACACACATGTGCAGAGCGGGAACTCAGCCGTGTGCCAACAGGAGAGGGGAACACAGGGGCCCCAAGCTGTGCAGACAGTTTGGACGGCACGTGGCAGAGGCGTCTTGGGAAGATGATATTTCGAGTCTCTTCTCTAAACTTCTGACTCTGGATCCTCCTTCCTCCCCAGACCCACCGAGTCAGGGCAGCCGAGGCAGAACTTACCGTTTTGTACATTTTGTACTGCAGGTTGGATTTGGGGCTGAAGACTTTCTCGGTGCCGGAGGACCCCAAGGGCTTTGTGATCTGGGTCAGCAGGAGGAAGTCGTTGAAAAGAAAGCCGTACAGCTCCTTGTTGCTCTTGGCCTTATAGAGCTTCCCACTGTGTAGAAACTTGCGGGGTCCCAAGCAGTTGGTCACTGAGTTGAACACCAGTTGCTGAAACAAAAACACCCAAAGAAGGAACCATGAAGAGAGGTTCTATTTTCTGGTTTTGTTTTTGCCGCATGAGCTCCGTCAGGATCTGAGACAAGGCGGCGGCAGACCTGGGTCGTAGGCACAGTTCCAAAGATCCAGAGGGCGCAGACGCGCCTCCCCTGCAATCTCCAAAACCTTTCCTTCGGGTGTGCGTGAGTCATAGGCCACGATGGGCCTCCATCGGGGAAATGGGGCGGCAGGAAGACTGTCCCTCTGGTGCCCAGCCCGGGGCCCCTGCTGGCCTGGGCAGGCGCCTGCCCCAGTAGTAGGCCTCTCGTGGCCTCCAAGGAAGGTGCCCCCCCGCCCTTCACTGGCCAAACGCTCTGCCCCGGGCCCTCCCAGAGCCCAGGCTGCTCCCGGGCAGTACCCGTGACACCTTTCAGCCAAATGCGGCCCTGTTGTGCACACTGATTCCCACCCAGCTTCCTCAGCCAGAGAGTATGGGGGTGCCAGTCTCTCGTGGGCACTTACGGATCCTGTGGGACGGCCGAGTGTGCTGAGAAAGGCTTTAATGGCTAACGGCATTGGGCCGGTGGGTGCGTCCCGAGCCACTGCTGCTGTCCAGGGGTGAAGCGCCCCACACCCTCTGCCACCCACGTCTGCCCCGGGAGACGCTCCACTCGGCAGCCTCGAGGCCAAGTTTCTCTCCAGAGACAGGAGCCCTGCGGACCTCCCCAGGAGCCGCTGCGAGTGGTGACGGTGCTTACAACACGCGGCTCCAGAAGATGCTGGCGGCCACCTCTCTGCCTCCAGCGGGGAGGAGATTCAGTGATGACACCGGCCAGGACCAGCATTCGATGGCTTCTAACCTCCCCTTGGGGCTCTGAAGAGCCCAAAGCCTCACAGTGGAACCTAACAGAACCCTTCCACCCGCACTCTTACCAGAAGCCTGCAGAGAGCCCAGCCCTGCTCTCTGCCAAGAGAGAGCTCAGGCCACTGGACACAGTGAGCCCAGAAGAGGTCGATGTCGCTAAGGCAACGTCATCAAGAGGCTGGTTTCATTCGCACTCAGGTTAAGGCCCGGGGCCAGAGTAACCCTGACTGTCCACCTACTGGCCATGGTCTTCACACTGCTCTGCCTTCAGCTGAGGACGGAGGACACCACATGTATGTGACACCCAGTCATGGGTCTGTGTCAGCTCTGGGCCACATGTGATGCACGCCGTGGTCATGAGACAGAAAACTGAAGCCAGCATGTCCCCACGCCATTCCGGTGAGGCCACGGACAGGCAAGCTGGGCTTCAAGAGCTCGGAAGCCCAGTCAGGAAGGGATAAGTGCCTGGCTTCAAAGAGAGCGCAGAAGCTTCCACAGTCACGTGACAAGAGCTTGTTTTATCCCTAACCTCTTAAGATGGAGGGCTGGGCCACAACCCAACCCCTCTGACGGAAGCAGTTAGACTCAGGGGGCTCCTGTTCCGACGTGCGCGATGCCCCTGGGTGCTCTCGCCTGGCAGGGGCAGGAACGGTGTGGCCCGCTGTCTCCAGAGCCAAGCGATGCTGCCACGCAGGACGCACAGGCCTTGCTGGGCCCCCGCGGCCCTCGATCCGGACAGCCTGTCACAGCCCACGTTCCCACGCACAGCCCAGGACTCCTCACTAGAGAGGACGGAACGGAGACCACCGTGCTGCACACCCCCCCCCCCCACCTCCCCAAGAGCCGCACACAATTCTCCCTTCCTCTTCCTCAGGCTATGTCACCCACAGGGCTCTGCCTCGTCCTTCCTCACTTTAGGGCAAATATTGGTTTCACTCGCAGTTTCTTCCGGGACCAAAGCTCTTTGAGTGTAGGGTCACATCTTACTTGTTGTTTGTTTGTTTGCTTTCTGAGACAGGGTCTCACTTTGTAGGTCAGGACGGGCCCGAGCTCACTATGTAGCCCAGGCAAGCTTCGAACTCAGCAATCCTCTTGTCTCTGCCTCCCGAGTGCTGGGGTGACAGGTGTGAGCCACCACCCCCGGCACTGTGGTGTGTGGTACCGATTGCTGGGATTACCTCACACTCGGCATTGTGATACGTGGTACCGGGGATCGAGCTTGGGACCTTGCACTTGCCAGGCAGATGACGGAACCACTGAGCTAAATCTCCAGCCCACATCTTACTTGTTTTTATGCCCGTGCGGTTTAGTCTTCAGTCATGGCGGATGGTGGACACTCGCTACATGCTTTTGGATGCTTGTGTGTGAGTGAGTGAATAAGTGATTCAGTCAACCGAACGCTACCCTGGGTTCCAAAGAAGGAGCTCGCAGCGGTCACCGGGGGCTAAACAAGGCTGCGTCCACAGCGCTGCGTATCTCACACCTACATGGAAGGCGGACAGGGTGCAGGGCTGGGGAGGCCACTGCCGCTGTGGGCGAGGGCGGTCCGGAGACGGAAGACACCATAGGAAGAGCGGATGGGCGACCCACTTTCTCCCCGGAAACCTTGTTAATGGAGCACGCACAGACGGGGGGGGGGGGGGGGGTTGTCTGTGTGTGTGGTGAAAATAGAAGCAAATTAAGTGATGTGCAGAGCAGGAGGAGAATGACACCTTAGAGAGCCAGTGAGGCACCACAGCCAGGTTCAGCCCTCAGAGTCTCAGGAGAAACTAGTGGCACTGAACTTCGGGGTTGAGCGCTATATGACTGCAGAGACACAGGTATCCAGGGCTGTGAGGTGGGGACCGCCTGGGAGATGTCTGCAAAAATCTAGACCCAAAGGATGAAAGAGAAGTAGATTCCAGCTCAGAAAGGATGAGAGAAAAAATACTGTTTCTGACCTAGGTGTAGCTAAAGTAAAATATGCCCCTGAGACTCTGCGACCAGCAGGTAGTTTTCACACAAGCTTACAGGTGCAACCCACACAAGCCGATGGTCTCCCAAAGCCCTCCAAACAGAATTTAAAGTAGCCAGGTGTGATAGAGGACACCTGTAATCTTAGCACTTGGGAGGCTGATGCAGGAGGATCGCCACAGGTTTGAGGCCAGCCTGAGCTACATAGGAGGTTCAGAGCCAGCCTGAACTAAATAGGAAGACCCTGCCTTTAAAAAAAAAAAATGAAGGTGATCCTGTAGCAATCTTCTTAGGAGAATGCAGCCTCTGACAGGAAAGATGCTCACAGGTAACGAACAAAGATTCAGTCAAAAATCGTAATACAAGGGCTAAAGATGTAGCTCATTGGCAGAGCACTTAGCACAAGTCCTGGGTTTGATCTTCAGCACAGAAAAATTAAAAGAAGGAGATAAAGAAAGAAAAGAAAGAAAGGAAGGGAAAGAGAAAAAGAAAGAAAGAAAGAAAGAAAGAAAGAAAGAAAGAAAGAAAGAAAGAAAGAAAGAAAGAAAGAAAGAAAGAGCCGGGTGTGGTGGCTCACGCCTGTAATCCCAGCACTGGGGAGGCAGAGACAGGAGGATTGCTGAGTTTGAGGCTTGCCTGGGCTACATAGTGAGCTCAGAGCCAGCCTGAACTACAAAGTGAGACCCTGTATCAAGAAAGAAAGAAAGAAAGAGAGAGAGAGAGAGGGAGAGAGGAAGGAAGGAAGGAAGGAAAGAAAGGAAGGAAGATAATACATGATTAGTAAAAACTAGAAGAAATAAAAGATCCAGTATGTATACATACCAGTTTCCTAAATGAATGTAATTATTATGTGTTGCAATCTTATATTAATAACAAAGAAATGATAAAAATAATAAGACCCATACCTTTAGGTATTAGAATTATCAAATCTGGAATATATAGAAATATTTTTAAATGTGTTAAGAAATAAATGAGAGGTGCCGGAGATTTAGCTCAGTGGTTCTGGCACCTGCCTCACAAAAGCAAGGTCCTGAGTTCGATCCCTGCGTGGTGACTCACGCCCACCAGCAATCAATACACATACCACAGTGCCAGGCATGGGGGCTCATGCCTGTCATCCCAGCACTCAGGAGGCAGAGGCAGGAGGATTGCTGAGTTCAAGGTTTGCCTGGGCTACATAGTGAGCTCAGGGCCAGCCTGAGCTATAAAGCGAGGCCCTGTCTCAAAAAAAAAAAGAAAGAAATGAATGAGAAGCCTGAGCAGTTGTGCAAGGAACAATACATGAGAAAGAACCCAGCAGATTGGAAAAATAAATAGAACTACTTGGAATGGGAATTCACATGATCGATATAAAAACTGAATGGATGGATTAAACAATAGATGAGAAGCTGCCAAATTGAGAAATAGGAAGCTGGAGGTTGAAGAAAATGGTTCAAGCTTTTTCACGTCCCCTTTCAGGCTGGCGAGTGAGACCACAGGCAGCCGGGCCCGTCCCGTGAGCCGCTACCTCCGACAGGCCTTCGCACTGCACGTGGGCTTGGATCCACTCGAGCCGGTCCGAGTTCTCCTTCTCGCGCACGCCCTCGTTCACCTGGGAACACAGCTCTTCCGCCTTCTCCAGCGCGTGCTTCAGGTGACTGTGGTCGGGGTGGTTTTCTGGAGTGTTTTCCAGGATCTGCGCAGAGGAGAAAACAACCAACTTCCTGGTGGAGCCAGTGCGTATGGAACTCGGGTCTGTTGTCCTTTGCTCCTCCGCCTGAGCAGCCACCGGGCAGTGACATGGAGAGT
Organism: Thryonomys swinderianus; assembly: GCA_004025085.1. Classification (NCBI taxonomy): domain Eukaryota; kingdom Metazoa; phylum Chordata; class Mammalia; order Rodentia; family Thryonomyidae; genus Thryonomys; species Thryonomys swinderianus. Next base: position 13,956 of record PVIC010004585.1, read on the forward strand.
TATGGCCAGTTCCGGTTCACTACATGAATGGTCTTGCAGGGGACCCCTCTTGTCATGGGTTCAGAGGGGACTAAGCTTCCCTGCCCCCCCAGGAGGCAATGGGTGGTCCCGCTCTTGAGGCCTCCACCTAGCTCCCCGCCAAGATCCCCAGGCTAAGACCTTTCCTGCAAAATGCTGACTTCCCACAATGCACATCCTGCCCTGCCACCAACCAGCCATGATCTGAGTTGGTTGCATAAAGGCTCTGGGTCTCAGTTTCATCCTCCTAGGTACCTTGGCAGACAGCAATTATCTCTCTGCAAATAATGATATTTTTTTTCCTTTTCAACATGTATGCCTCTCCATTCTCTTCATGCTGTTTTTTCTCCCCATTGGTTAGATACATAACACCTATTTTATTTTATTTTATTTTTATTTATTTATTTATTTATTTTGCTTTTTGAGACAGGGTCTCGCATTGTAGTTCAGGCTGGCCCTGAGCTCACTATGGTGCCCAGGCAAGCCGCTGCGAACCCAGCAATACATAACACCTATTTTAAAGCTTGTTTCAAATTTCAATTTGCAACTAAACCTTGGTAACAGTAAAGAGAAGCAGTGAATTAAGCAGGAAGTATGGAGTTGGAATAGAGGGCAAAGTAGATTGAAAGGAGCTTTCAAAATGGAATAACTCAGCAAAGCATAACTCAGCATGCAGCGTATTTTGTGGGTTGGGCAGGAGCTGGGCTGATAGGGTGGGTGACGTGAGGGGAAATGTATTATGTATGAAGAGACCGAGCAAAGAAAACACACATATTAGGGATAAAGAGAACCAGGCTTCTCTCAGATAGTGAGGAGTTACAAGCCCAGTTAAGGAAAGGCTGGAATAAATCCTGTGGATTAAAACAGGAACTATCAGTGTGACTTTGTGGACCGGACTATAGTAGAAAAACTGGCCCAGAATTAAATATAAATACACCTGTTGTGTATAAGTACACGTAGATGTATATGTAGGAATATACATACGTACATTTCCCAGTTCTACCACTGAGACCCCCCCCATGCAAGGACACCCCACAGCCATGAGCACACCTGTCCCCAGATCTGAAGCCCTCCCTAGGGACTCTGCACCCTGCGGGAATACAGTCAGGGGCTCAGAGGACAGCATGTACGTTGGTTCATTTTACAGATAGGGACACTGAACCCCAATTTTGTTCTTTTCTTTTGGCAATGGCTTTCTTGATGTGACAAGAGAAAAGCAACGGCCCAAGAGCCTGATGAAGATGATGGTAGGAATCACATTTCTTTCTGTTTTTTTGTGCTAGGAAAATCAATGTGCCTCTATGAGGAAAAGAATCACTTTCTGGCTTAGCCCGTAGAAAACAATCGGTGGCACATAGAAAGGTTCTCTGCTTGTTTCGCAACAGCCACCTTTTTTCTCTGACTTACTAAGCAGATGGACCCAGGGCCCTCTATTGCGTGATTTCTACATGATAGCCACCAGGTGTATTGGCTGGGAACCCAAGCGTGGCCCAGGCCCTCCGCCCCAAGGGAGCGCTCCTCTGCAGGGGAAGGCAAGGCAAATACTTACATTTTTAATGATCAGAGGGTATCTTGTTACCCGTTGCATAGGCTTCAGTATAAAACTAGACAGTGGCATTCCTTTACATCGAGGATCCATTGCCAATCTCTGAAACAAGAGATTTAAAAAAAAAAAATGTTCTTCAGAAATCTGCAAAATCCGAAGTCAGTGAGAAGGAAACTGGTGCCATTTGGGACCCTCCTACCCATTTTTCCCATTATCTGGATGATCACTGAGGAATCGGGGCTAAGAGGCCCGAGCAGTCATCCCACTCCAGAGCGAGGCCGTTCCGGAGACAGAATGCGACCAAAGCTGAGCCTTCACCAGGGCACTTCCGCCCCGCACACTCAGTAACCTTCCCTGAGATTCATGGCTTCCTGCAGAGAAGAGGTTCTGGCCCACACAGACTATTTCTTCTGAGTATCTGAAAAGTTTTATGAAATTCTAGGCAGCAAGAAGAATCTCAAGATGAAGCGGTCAGAATAAAAACTTCCCTTCAGTCCTAGAGTACTAGCTGCGCGAGTGTCACTGCCCGCTCTGGAAGGCGTCCGAGCAGCACGCCGGGAGCTCCAGGGAGGAGGGGGAGGGGAGCTGAGGCTTAAGGACCCAGGACTCCGGAACGGGGCCCAGGGTTCATCTCCACTCACCTCCCGGCCTCCGCCCTCCCACCACTACTGCCAATTACATCAACTCGTCTGGTGGACACGCGTCCTGACCCCAGAGGAAGAGGCCCGTGTACAAGTCACACGCTATGACTTGGAGCCCTGCAGTCTGAAAGTGTCAGCATTCAAGCTGATGTCTACCGTGGACCTCATCGTCCCAGGGATGCCCCTCAGCAGGCACAGATGCTGAACTCCCTCCAGGATGATGCAGACAGAAGAGAAGAGGGAAGAGGGGGGAGGGGGCAAGGCCCTTGCCTTAAGCTGTTGTCTGCCTTTCCCTGAAGTTCAAGTGCACCCAACAATGGCCTCATCCAGCCTGTGACCAGGAACCAGCTATAGGCGCTTGACCTCCCTTCTCCATCCCCATTTTTATCTATCTATCTGGTACTGGGGATCGAACTCAAAACCTTGGACTTGTGAGGCAGGCGGTGGAACCACTGAGCTAAATCCCCGGCCCTCCATCCCCTCTTGTCCTGCTTCTTAGCCATCTTTCTCACCTTTGAATGCCCTCAAAATACCTCACTGGTTGGCTAGCGAGGCCAAGTATTTAATGTTGAGAACACCGGGGGGCAGAAACCTCAAACTCATGTGAGGCTACAAGTAAGACGGAGCCCCACTTACACCCCCGTAAGTCGTGATTCACGGGAGCTCGGAATACTCTGCCCACTAAGATTTCTGATGCACAAAGATATGTCTGTTACTATCATTATTGTTTTCCTGTTTATTCATCAACATATACCTGTTTAATGGAAATCATTTTATTATCTTCCAATTTTTCTTCTGGGAGAGGAGGGGGCTATTTGAATGCCCCAGGCGGAGGACTAAGATCTAGAACAGAGGTGGTGAACCTATGCGCGCCAGCTGCAGCCAGCTGTTTGTATCATTGGGAGCTCTAAAAGGTTCCTCACCTCTGATCTAGAAAATGTAGAGAACTCAAAAGAATTAACCCTTCCAAAATAAAAGACCCACTCAAAAAACCAGCAAGCGAAATGAACAGACACTTCACAGAAGTACAAATGCCCAACAAGTACACAAAAAAATGCCCAACACTGCTGACCATTAGTGAAATACAAATTAAAACAACACTAAGATTTCACCTTACACCAGAAAGAATGGGCATCATCAAGAAATCAAATTGACTGATGAGGCTGTGGGGAAAAAGGAACCATTCTAAATTATAGATGAGATTATAAACTAGGACAATCACTATGGAAATCAGTATGGAGATTTGCTAAAAAAAAAAAATTAGAAATTCCATTCAACCCAACTATTCTTCTTCTAGGTATCTTCCTAAAAGAATTAAAGACACCACAATATAGTGATATGTGCATACCCATGTTTATAGTGGTATCACTCATAAGAACTAAGTCTTGGAAGCAGCCTATATGTCCATTAACAGATGAACAGATAAAGAAGATACGGTACTTACACACTATGGAGTATTGCCAAAAAGTATTGCCATAAAGAAAGATATACTAAAGTCATGTTTAGGTATATGAATGAAGCTTGAGACCACAACATTAAGTGAAATAAATCAAGACACACAAGCTTAAATATTGTGTCATTTCTCTTATATGAGAAACCCAAATTATAAATAAAAAGCAAACTAAAATAGAGATAATAGGAAATTGGGAAATACCTCTTTCTCAGATGAGAAGAGGATCAAGATACAGAGAAAGAAGGGGCTGGGGATTTAGCTCAAGTGGTATCGCACCAACCACATAAGGGCCTGAGTTCCATCCCTGGTACCTGCCCCCCCCCAAAAAAAAAAGATATAGAGAAAGTGCCGGAGATTTAGTTCTGGTGCCTGCCTAGCAAACCCAAGGTCCTGAGTTTGATTCCTGGTAACCACATACAACAATACCAGGCATGGTGACTCACACCCACCAGGAATCAGCACCACATACCACAGTGCTGGGCATGGTGGCTCAAGCCTGTCATCCCAGCACTCAGGAGGCAGAGGCAGGAGGACTGCTGAGTTCAAGGCTTGCCTGGGCACCATAGTGAGCTCAGGGCCAGCCTGAACTACAAAGCGAGACCCTGTCTCAAAAACAAACAAACAAGAAACCCAACAACATAAAAAAGCAGAAGTATGAGGGATGCATAAAAAAATAAAAACAGAAGGAGAAACTGGAGCCCTACCGGAGCTGTCAAGGGAGACACAAAGTCTAACTATGCCTCCCCACTAGCATCAGGGAAAGAGATCTCTGAAGACACATCAGAGCCCCAAGCCCACCCCTCGGTGACAGCCATGCCCGCCAGCTGGTGCCTCTCCCCTGTCGCCTAGCCAGGACCTTGCAGGCCTGTCGCAGAAAGATGTTCGCCCCCCTTTGGGGGAGCCTCCCCCACCCCAGCCGCCCGAAGATCCCCGCCGTGAGAAGGTCTCCTGCGGCCTGGGCTCCTCACCTTGACAAACTCCTTGAAGTCCGGGGCCTCGTCCGTCTTCTGCTGGATCAGGGCAGCCCCATTGAGCTGGCAGCTGCAGAAGCGGATGTAGGGCTGCATGTGTGGCAGCTGGGCGCTCAGAATGTCACCGATCATCTTCACGGGCATCTTCTCCCCAGACATCTTCTTGCGGACGCGCAGCGCTCTGCACGGAGACACGGGGGTGAGCGCCCAGCACCGGCGGCCTGACGGCCCTGCGGCACACGTCTGGTTGTACAGAGATGGAATGTGTGTGAGGGGCACAGACCCCGCGGGCCACTAAACCATCTACTTGGAGACAAGGAACAGAGAGAGATGAGTCTAGTGCTACACAGCGGTGTTGCCGGGGCATTTTTCTTTAGCACAGTGGATGATTGTCACAATTTTTTTCTCGTGGAGAAATACGTCATTTTTTCCTTAATAATTCAAGACCCCTCTATCGATGTCTTGCTTCATGGATTCTCTGTGGGGTGACACTCCCAGGCGGGTGTGACTTGAGCACTGGTCCTATTTGCCCAAGGGAAGTTGATGGTACCAGGAGATGGGCAGATACACTTTCAGAACATAATTAAAATGGTAAATCAATTGCCACACAAATAAAATCCCACAGTGTTTGCCACAGCCAGGTGGCATTCGAACTACCTCTGCCATTCACTGCTTCATTGCTGTGGTTACTGTGGCAACGGGAGGGTGCTGGATTAAGAGCCCTGAATGAGAAACCTTTTACTATGATATGGGCTCCAGGAAGAAGCAGTGGAGCCTGGGCAGGGTTTGTTCTGGGGTTTCCCTGCAGTATGGGTGCTCAGGGTCACAACAGCCGAAACCGTGTATCTGTTCTTCCAGCTCTGACGCAAGATGTGCTAAAAACGTTCAGGGAACGTGTACAACTTCTCAGAGGGAATGCAAATATTATGTAGTACAAACATGTCCTGTTAAAGAAAATGGTCTGGAAAAATATATGATGGTTAAATTTTTTAAATGTGTTACAGTAAAAGACACATTGCGATTAACTCCACTCAAAATATGCCACCTCACTTTGCATACATTTGTCCCATCACTCCCATCACTTTCTGAAATAGTTCTGAAAGTCCGTTTTCGTGCCTCATAAGGTGTGATAAAAATACAGTGGATGCTGTTGCTGAGCACCATCCAATAGGAAGGGAGCTCATAAAAAAAAACACAGTGTACCATCATCCACTAATTTGCTGGAAATGGCACCACGTGACTCATGGCTCTTTCCCAAGGTCAAAATGACCATAAAAAAAGCAAATGTTTTAAATCAGTTCAGGACATGGAGGCAGCCATGACAACATAACTAAAGACATTCATGAAAGAGGACTTTCAGAGCTGCTTCCAGAAAGTGACAGGCATTATGAGATGAGTAAAGTCGAGTGGGATATTTAGAGAGAGAGTAATGAAACGTGTCTTTTGGTGTAACAATTTTTTAAAATGTAAACACTCACTGTATTTGTTGACCATACCTCATATGTGACCCCTAAATACCAGCATGGGAAAGAAGCTCAGCTTCTACACAACAAGGACAATCATGTACCACAAGGGAAAGACAACTACCCAGAAGGCCATGAGTGTGCTCAGCTGTCCTAGGGATCACAGGAGGGTGGGCGGACAGGAGGATGGTGGACAGTAGGGACAGAATGGTGTGAAAAGTGGCTGTCATACCCAGCTGAAGTGATGTCTCTATGAATTCCTGTGGCTGCTCTCATGGTCACACTGGGGAAGCCTTTGAGATACGGGAAGGGCCATATAATTCTATGGCAGCTCTGTAATATTAGTCTTAGCGTTTAAAAACTTCAGCTCACTTCTTTTCTTTATCCTGCATTTTTTGGCTAAAGAAAATTACCTTGATTAAGCAAGGCAAGGAACGAAACTCCAGAGACATGACTCATGTGAGCAATCAGCAATCCCACCTCCGGAGGAGGCGCCATGGAAAGGCGCGCACTGGCTACCTGGGCATGTGAGAAATGGTACCTTGGTGTCCTTTGCTTGTCCCAAGGCCACCGTCCAATAGAGGCGGTAGTGTGAGATATTCCTGTGCTAATAATTTTGGGGATAAGAGTCCAGAATAACCATCTTACAAACTTGTTATGGATAGAAACAGGAAGACATTCTACTATTTTCCCATGAGGAACCGATTTTCTGCAATGAAAGTACTTTCACCCTCACCTTTCATTTTATTTGTTTGTTTGTTTGTTTGAGACAGGGTCTCACTTTGTAGCTCAGGCTGGCCCTGAGCTCACTATGGAGCCCAGGCAAGCCTCGAACTCAGCAATCCTCCTGCCTCTGCCTCTGCCTCTGCCTCCAGAGTGTTGGGATTACATGCTTGAGCTACCACGCCCTGCTTGCCTTTCTCTTTAAATGATAAAACAGACAAGTAAAAGGGAGAAGAGGGCAGATCACGTGCACACAGTGATGCCTGAGGGTGTGAGACACTTCCTGCCTTCTGGAGGCCCACATCTGCAGTCTCAAGGGGCCCAACTAGGAGGAAGGCCTAAAATCAAGCTCTAATGGACCTGGCATCTGTCAGGTTCAGTTGTGAGTCTCTTTCTGGAATGTTCTATTGCACAGGCAAGACTTAGGAGCAGTGGAGAGTGGTCCAGGGAGCCTGAGGTCACTGACTTAATTGTTGAAACCACACCCCTGAGGTTAGTTGGCTCCCAGGTGAGCTCATCTGCCATCTCACAGAAAGGTTTACAGAGAGGCCTTGAACTGGGAAGGCTAATGGATCAGCTGCGCTCAATGTTTGCTTAGTGAAACAAAGCCACACCGTACTCATGCTTCCTATATGCCGAATGTTTATAACAATGGAAGCTGAAGCAGGAGGATTACAAATTCAAGCCCCATGTGAGCAAATTAATGAGACCCCGTCTTAAAATTTAAAAGAACTTAAAAATGGCCGGGAGTATAGTTCAGTGTGCAATGCCCACTACCACCTCCCCCACGCACCACACAGGTGTTACTGCCGTAACTTGGATCTGAAATGTTCCCCAAGCCTGTGTGGTAAAGGCCTGGTTCCCACCCCACTCATGGCGCCTCTGGGAAGAGGTGGGACCCTGAAGACAGGGGACCTTGTTGGAAAACAGTTAGTTCTTTGAAGGGACCTTGGTACAGTTACCCATTTCCCTGTCCCTCTCTTCACTTCCCAGCTGCCAAGAGGCAGCAGCTTCCTCTGCCATGAACCCCCACTGTGACCTGCCGCATCATCACAGCTGAGGACAGAAACAATGGGGCCAACTCCCCTGACTGAAACTTCCAAAACTGGGCCGACATAAACCCCTCCTCTCGCTATGCTGCTTGTCTTTGGCCTTTGTTACAGTACAGAGAGCTGACCTACTTACTTATTACCTACTCCTCCTGTTGGAGAAACTCAGGCTACAGACGCGAGTGACCAATTTACTGTCACAACCAGTCACACAACCAGTCAGTGACAGGCAGCTCCTGAATCCAGGTCTGACCCCAGAGCCTGCAGCGGGCCAGACACAGCGGCCGGCCCCACCCCACCTCCCTGCCCTGAGGCAACGCGGGTCCCCACCCCCCCCCAGGCAGCTTCGGCCTGTCCCCCACACCCTCTGGGCCCCCCGCAGCCTCTGCGCCTGACCCTTCCCGCTGCCTCCTCCCTGTCTCTTCTTCCTCCCCACTCCCAGCCCGCACTTCCTCCTTTGCTCCCATCTGGGGGTTAACCGCTAGGATATATTTTGTTTTTCTTTTGTCTTCCACTTAAATAAAATAAAAAGCTGCTGACTCTTCTCTTGTGAAAAAGAAGGTAAATCAAATGGTTTGGATTTAAGAAAAAGATGTCTTGGAAGAGCTCTTCTGTTCTCTGTCTCTGCCTCAGTCTGTCTGTCTCTCCCTCTTCTAGCCAGGGGCAGGAAAGAACCCTCATTCCAACACCTGGCGGGGCTGCCTGACCCTGTTCCTGTCTCCAAGTTCTCCCTCCTGACTGTGGCCCGAGGAGCTGGCACTTGAGCCCTGGATGCAAACAGGCTCTAGACCTTCCGCTCCGCTTCTTAAGCGCGCAGCTCAGCTCTCCGTGGAGGCTGCTGGCCATTCCCTCCAACCTCCCAGCCGAGGCGCCTTCAGTGGAAAGTCCTTATTTCACAGTCAGCCTCCTTCTCTTTCCATTTTAAGATGTATTATTTATTTGTTTGGCAAAGTCTATGGCTCCCCCGAATTCAGGGTGTTCACTAATCCTGGGGTCGCGGATGGGGGGAGGGTGGCACGCCAGTGGCATGGGGGGGCGCTGCCCTGAGTCCCCTTTGCCCCGGGCCTCCCCACCATCAGCCGTCCTCCTGCAGAAGAAGTGATGTCTCTGTGGCCGGGCGGGGAGAGCAAAATGCACTATTTACAATGTGGCCACCCTCTCCGCCACGCTTTCAAGCTCTCTGTAATTTTGAAATTCTCCCAACAAAATGAAATAAGATACTGAGAAGGTGCCTGCTAAATACAAGTATTCTATCTGGAAGGTGAAAATATTAGCCAGTTTGCTGAGATCGCCGATCAGGTCGGCAGAAGAGTTGGAGAGAAGAGGGGCTGGGAGCGCCCCGGCAGGTCTGCTCCAAGAGGGGCAGCACCCGGGCGGGTACCACGACCAGGGTGCTGCGTGGGCACCTCAATAAAGGCTGGAGCCACCCGCCCAAGACAACGGCCCTGAACAAGTCAGAGGGTGCTGGAGCTCGGACAGAAGCAGGGGCTCCGACCTCCTGGCTCCGTGTGCTTTCCAGGCATGACATAAATGAGTGGAATCCCCTGTTCCGGGGCCCTGGATGTCACGCACAGCGCAGTGTGACTGTGTGACTTCCGGCAAGACACGCAGCCTCTCTGAGCTCGGATCCCAGCTGTCATTGTGTTGCTCGTCAGGATGGTGGAGCAGGACAGAGACAGCAGGAGGAGAAAGCCCGCTGCCTGGCCTCCAAGAGCTCGGCGAGAGCTGCTCTCGCCCCTGCAGGCGCAGGAGTTGGAGGGCTATGGAAAGGGCCCGAGCTTAAGGCGAAAGGTGCAGAGGGGCAAAGGGGGTACATCAGTTCCACTTAGAAATATGCTTTTCAGTGGAAAACTTCAGTGTCTTTTTAAAAGCCATGCACCTTCAACACTTGAGGCTTAGGTGTTGTTATAGTTTGTATCTGGGTATCCAGCTACCGTGCAAGAGCCTCCTGCACGCATAGGCAGGGCTTTAGGGAGGTGAATGGATTACGTGCCCATTTATAAGTCTCTTGTGGTTAGGAGGCGGGGTCTGGTAAAAGAGCCACCCACTGGGGGGCGTAGCCTAGAAGGCTCCTCCCTCCTCTCTTCCGGTTCATCATGTGGTGAGCAGCTGTCCTTCGCCAGCCCCCTCTGCCTTGTCGCCTACCTCGGAGTGAGCCAGGATGAACCTCTCCTTGAAATTATGGCTGTCAGGTATTGGGTCTTAAAAAGGTGACTAAGGTGATAATTGTAGGTTCGAAGTTAATGAACCCTTCCCACCAGGAGCCAGGGCAGCCTCTCTCCAAGCCAAGAGCGTGCCTTCAGTGCCTGCACAGGGACCCAAGGCTCAGGCCCAGCAGTTTCTACCAGTGCGGGGGTAGGGGTACGGCCCACAGAACCACCCTTGTTCACTCTGCAGTACTCTGGCTACTGCCTGTGTCTCCATGGCCCAGGAGGTAGAAGCCTGGCTCCAGTGTGGAGAATGGCGGCAGTGGCACTTTTCAAAGATGGGAACCAGACAAGCACATCAGGTCACTGCAGGGTTAACATAGGTGTCACCAGGTCTTGTTTAGATCTCTGGAGAGAGAGAGATGGCAAAACAAGCCTGGCTCCTGGCTCTCTCCAGCTTTCTGCCTCGCCTGTGATTTCTCACACTGACTCCTGCATCATGAGTGAGGCCCACCAGGAGCACGACAGATGGAGCTGCCCAATCTCAGACTTCCAGCCTCGAAAACTGTGAGTTAAATAAACCTCTTTTCTTTACAAAGCACTCAGCCTCGTGTGTTTTGTTACAACCACAAGGAAAGGACTCACGAAATCCCTATTTTACCTATGAAGACATTAAGGGCCGGGAACCATAAGTGACCTGACCAAAGACACACAGCCAGAAGAGTCTGAGGCCACGGGCGTCAGAACACGTCCACAGCCTCTGCCACGGGAGGCCAGTGGGAAGAGTTTCTCTACTAAGGCTTGTCTGGGCTGTCATTCAGAGCACACAACAACCAGAATTTTACATCTTTCTTCATGTTTCCCTGTCTGTGCCTGCTTCTCCCTCCCCTCATCCATTGCAAAACACACACCCAAGACAGTAGGGCCACGAAATTATTTTATAAAAACAACATAGGAAACTCAGTGGTAGAGCATTTGCTTTATGTGCAAAGCCCTGAGTTCAGTCTTCAGCCTCCTCCCACCAAAGAAACAAAGAGCAAAACAGAAACAACACAGGGATCGCGTTTAGGAAACTATAGTTTCCCAATGACCTGTGCCCAGGACACGGTCCGTGGGGCGGCTGTGTGTCACTGTCACTCACGGGCTGAGGAGAGGGCCTCGTGGGGTATCCACCGCACACCCCAGAGGCGGGATTGACGTGTGTGTCCCCAAGTCCTGCTACAGTTAGGTCCCAGTGAAGAAGGATCTGAGTTTTAGTTTTTCTTTCTAGTGTGAGAAAAGATCCTTTGAGGATCGCATCTGACCCCTCATTTTACAAACTGAGAAACAGGCTCAGAGAGGAAAAGCCCCGCGGTGAGATCCAAACCCGGGTCTCCTGACTTCTGACCCTACAGCTGTGCCCGCAAACTATAGTAGGAATAAAATCCCAAGTGGCGCAGGTGGGCTGCTCAGAGCCTTCCCGGAACAGGGGCGCCTCCCACATTTCCATCTGCCTCCAGAGGCCCTGGAGGGGAAGGCTTCGGGGCTGGGCCCTTCCACCACCAGGAAGGAGCTGGTCGTTGATCAGGGGCCAGAACTGCGGAGATTCTGGGACAACAGTCAAAGCAGGATCCAGGAGGCCTTAGGAATTAGGAGTGAATTTCCAGAAAGCGTGAAGGCACAAGCAGGCGATGACACTTGTGAGTGGCAATGTGTGAGACAGGCAGAGAGAGAGAGAGACACAGGGCAGCATGCACGAGGACACACGGACGGACCACACGAGGTGCCGGTGCAGAGCCGGGAGCGGCGAGGTGGGCATTACAGAAGAAAGGCTTACTTCAGTAGTTTGATATTACACATTATCAGCTCCTTCCAGTTAACAAAAATCATAGCAACCTCTTTCTCTGTCAGCAGCTCAGATTCCATCAGGGGTTTCTGAAAGATCTACAGTGCAGAAAACGGAGCAGTTCAGAAAGCAGACAGTTAGCTCAAAACCCACACGTGCGCGCACCGGTCCGTTTAGAGCAGGGGGAAGGGCTCGGGGCTGCGGCGCGGCCGGGGCCACCTTCCAGCTGAGGACTGCGCAGGTGGGAGGGCCCCCGCCGGGACTGCTCTCTTCCAGGGCAGAGAAGCCGGCGCGTCTCTGGAAGATGGGTCCCGGCTCTACAGTAAGAAGCTGGGGCCGGTACGCTGTCATACAGGCCAACGGGGGGGGGGGGCTGTCACCTCCCGCCAGGGAGAGCCGGCCCTCGGGAAAGTTGACCTGAGGGCCGAGCCTATGGCGCCTCCCGCTTCTAACAAGCAGGAAGGGTTCCACTGCTCTGCTTCGGCCTTGTGGGCTGGTCGCGGACACAGCTGGCAGTCCAGGGGGGGAGGAAAGCCTGCTCCCGTGTGGGTGGGCAGCTTGCAGTAAATATCCGAGCTCATTGGGACCGCAGACCTGAGCCCCCTGCCTACAAGGTGTTCCTTATCTACTGTCTCAGGGGATGGGGCCCTTCAGAAGGTTCTTTAGAGCTGGGGAAAACACCCTGTCTTTGAAGTAAACTTGGCCCCCAGAGCCCAGTTCCGTATGCATCCGACACTGGTGCTGAATCAGGCAGATTCATGGGGTACCGTGTTTCCTATCTAAATTAGGGGTGACGCTCACACCCTGGACGGCCTACACTGTATGTTTAATAGCAGACAATGACTTGAGCTACCCTCTTTGAAGGTCCACCAATCCCCGTGTGTTAACGGTGGCTTGTAAGATAGGAGCCCAGCCTGCACGCTCCTAACACTGCGTGGCCCACCGTGTCTCTCGTGGGTGTTAGGACTAGGCCGGCGAGATGGTTTCACAGCGTTTGGTGGGATGGAGGTGGTTTCCAAACCACCAGAGACTCTTCCAACTGCGGGTGACCGCCAGGTCCGGCTCTGTAAGTTTGTTTCCCCACACAATGACTCCCCCTATTAGCCAAAAGCTAGCTTCCTCAGCAGCCCAGTCCTGCATCACCCTGTCCTCCTGGAGAGGCGCAGAAGGCCCTTCGACGGGGCCTCACCTCAGGCCAGCGGGGCTCACGGAGGAAACACCTTCGTGCTCAGGGACAGATCTTCCAGTAGGAAGAGCTGGGAAGATCCGCAAACAGGGCTCCGCTTCCAGACGCCAATGCGAGGGCCAGGGACTGGATGTGGCCAGCTCCGTGGCACCCACCAGCTGGACAGCGCTCTCCTCACAGCCCTCACACCCCTCCACACTTCCTCTGCCACCCAGGTGCCCCTTGGCACCACAGAGCTCGGCCCCTGGGGGCCCTGACTCAAGCGAGCCCTGGCGAGAACCCAGCGGTCTCCTGTCTCTCGGCAGCCATACTCCCCACGCTGGAGCGGCCCTGACACCGTCAGCCACGGCGGCCCCGGACTCTCCCTGCCTCCTGCAGTCCCTGCCCCCGGCCGCCCACAGCTCCCATCACCTCTGTGACCAGCTGCAGGTCGTTCACGTAGTTCTCCTCGGTGACAATGAGTTCGTGGATGTACCCTTGTCGCTTCCTTTCCGTTGGGGTCAGCATATCCAGAAGATGTAAATCTGAACACCCTGAAAGACAGAGGCAATGGGGACAGTTAGTTCCGGTGTAGGGACGTCACAGCTTCACAGTGAAGACACCCCAGGTCTTCATTCCAGCTGAGCCATGGTGTAGGTTGAACTGTGTCCCCCCCAAACTATGCCGAAGCCCTAAATCTCCAAACCTGTAAATGAGACCTTATTTGGAATTAGGCTCAGCAAGTTTAAAAGAAACCATAGAAATGTGGGTGGGTCACGATCCAACACAGCCAGTATGTCCTAAGAAGACAAGGACATGGGACAGACACAGAAAAACGTGACAACAGAGACAGAGATCAGCATGAATCAGCTACAAGTTAAGGAATGCCAGCGAAGGCCAGAAAAGGGAGGGGTGACTCAAGAAGCCAGAACGGACCCCCCAGAGCCCTCAGAGGCGCAAGGCCCTGCCACACCTTTATGTTAGACTCCTGGGCTCCAGAACTATGAGACCGTAACTCACAGGTGTTTTTTTAAAAATTGAATTCTTTATTGGTACAATTTATATACATCTCACAATCACATGGGGATTTTGTACCACATTGGGGAATTTTGTATCACATTGGGGAATTTGTACCAGTATATGACACAAGTTAGTCCCAGTTGTTTTAAGCCACCAAGTTTGTCATCTGTCACGGCAGCCTGGAAATGAATATGGGCAGAACATTCCTGCTCCATTCAATGAATGGAAATTCTGTCGAAAGACTTAGTAACAACTGGCCACCAGTCCCGCGCTTTACACTGCTAACTGCCCTCCATTCTCCGCTGTATCAGCATTCTTCCCCTTGGACAGAGGAGGAAGCTGGGCTTGGGGAGGGAGACTCACCCCAGATCCCAGCTCGGCAGTGCCGAAGGCTCAAGATTTCAACCCTTAGGCCAGGCCCTACCCAGGACCTCCACGTTGGCTCCAAGCCACAGGCGGACACACGTTTATCCTGATGTTGGTTTTTGGAGACGGTGGCTGTGGGGAGGCTCCCAGGGGACCAGAGGTAAGCAGGACACATCCGGAGAGAGCTGGGAAAACCTGTCTTGGACAAGGTTGCTGTGTGGCCACTGTAGAAGCTGAGCACAGCTCAGCGTGAGCTCTCTGTGGACACCGACGCTGCCCAGGGAACGGCTGCTCCACCGCCTTGACATGGGCCCTGGATGCTCTGTATTAAAGGATGGGGAGGCTCATTTATTGGGAGCAGCCCATGTGTAGGACTCGACACACCTCTCCAGGCCAGTGGTCTCCTCCATTTCTTTTTATTACGGGTTTTTTATTTAACTGCACAAATCAGATTTGTAAAATAGACTAGGAAGTGTCCCAGCTGTACACAGGGATGATTCCCACTCACTTCCTCTTCTCATCCTCCCTGCTTCCCACAAGGGGGCGCAACAGAGCACAGTGCAAGATCCTTGGCCGGAAACCAGCAGTTTTCAGTGTGGGCCTCAGACCTGTGGTGTCAGCATTCCCTCAGGGGGAGTTAGAGCTGTGTACGACCAAACCCCTGGCCAAACTGCCTCCTCAGGGTGAGGCCCAGACCTCTGTGACTCAACGAGCTCTCCAGGGGAGATTTTAAGGTTTGCTAAAGTTTGAGAAGGCTGCTCTGGGCAGCTGGAGATTTCTTGAGATTGCATCTCCTTCCCCCAGGGTGTTCTCTGGGCTCCTGACTGTGCTGGTCTATATGCCAGAAGCTTCCGCGAACAGAATGATCCCTCCGGGCACATGACATCACAGATTCTTGGCAGATGCTTCAGCTACTCCAGAGACCACGGACGGGCTCTAGGGCTGCCCAGCCCTGACTCTGCTCCCTCTCCTTGCCGGGGGCTGCAGAACCTTGCTTGCTGGGACAGGAACATCTCGGGCCAGGCGCGAGGGTGTCGGGAAAGCAGCAGGAGCGAGTCATCCTTCTGGTAACACCCTCCACGCCCTTCCATCTGGGACCTCACGTCCGACTCCCAGGGCGGCAAGGTGGCAGGACTCAGCATACTGGCACAGAGAGGCAAGTCCGAATCCACTTCAGAGACGCTTCTCCGCAGGGTTCACAGTAACACAAACACTGGCAGGTCGTGGGCCCTGGTTGGACCAGCCTCCTGAGTGTCCCTTTAGGTCACAAGTCCGTTGGAGAAGACTGACATGCTATGGGCTCTTGCCCCAGCACACGTATGTAAACCACATGCACAACACACATGGGCATTTTATATGCCATCTCATGGGGTTCAAAGGGCCTCCTGAAGCCTGTTCATAAACCTCATTCATCCACTAAACAAATGTCCCGAGACACACAGGAGATTCAGGGGATGCTGCACCCCCACTGCCAGGCCTGAGGGTGCCTTCTTGTCCTCACTGGCCAGGCTGGACCACGACTAGTAAATGACTTGGATATACAGGACAGAGAACTGCCCACCTCACCTGCCAGTAGATCCATTAAGAGAGAGCTGGACAGGGCTGGACACTTAGCTCACTGGCGCCTGCCTAGCAAGCACAAGGTCCCTGGTTCAATTCCCAGTCCCCGGTAACCACATACAACAATACCGGGCGTGGTGACTCACACCCACCAGCAATCAGAGCCACACACCATAATGTGGGGTGTGGTGGCTCACGCCTGTCATCCCAGCACTCGGGAGGCAGAGGCAGGAGGATTGCTGAGTTCCAGGCTTGCCTGGGGTACATAGTGAGCTCAGGACCAGCCTGAACTACAAAGCGGGATCTTGTCTCAAAAAAAAAAAAAAAAAAGAGAGAGAGAGAGAGAGATAAAGAGAGCTGGACATACTAGAGTAGAAACTGACACCCAGACTAGGGTTACACTCTGCAGTGAGGTTGTACAAGGGGCTCGGACACACACCGAGAGTGACTGAGAGACCAGACCGTCAGGGAAAGTGACACTTGCTTTGGACTTTAGTTCTTCTGTCTCAAGTTTTATTTGGAGTAAGTCCCAAGGAAGTTCAGGGCCAGAGGAACTACAGAGGGCCCAGGTAAATTACGACTGCTGAGCCGGCAATCCTAAGTGCCAGGGCCAGTCCGGATGGATCCAATGGCTTCTGTGTGCCCATCTGCTCGGGGCAGCTCCTGCGTCATGGCCACGGTACTGAGTGGCTCGGAGGTCTCAGGGTGAGAGGTTGGGTCTGGGCTGCCAGTTTGCTTGGAGACAGGAGTCACCCCTCTCCAGGGCCCTCTCCAGGGCCCAGAACCCAAGAAAAGCCAAGACTTCATGGAGAGACATCTCCACACTGCACACCGCTCACGTCAGCCTGGTCTGGCCTTTCAGCCACGAAACCGAACCACGGGGTGGCGTTTAGCAGTCTTGGTGAATGCCGGATCAAGAGAACCACAAGAGTTGAAAAAGGCATTTTTGAGCTCAAAAATAGCCTTCATTTGAAAATGTGATGTTTAGTGCTCACTTCAGCAGCACATATACTAAAATTGGAAAATGTGATGTTTAGAAAAATACATTAAAAGAAAAAAGAAACCCCCATTATTCAAAGCAGGATAAATGGAAAAGGCATTTTAAGTAATATCGTGTTTAGGAAGGGTGGAGGAAGGTGGCCCTTCTCTCCCGTAGGTCCCGGGATAAACATGGTGTGCTGCCCCCTTGCCAGCGAAAAGCGAGAGGATAAAGGGTGGCGAGGGATTTTCCATGGACAGGCGGGAGGGATGAGGAGGGTCTCCTAACTAAAACCCACTCACAGCTGAAATAATATTGCCAGTGACGCCAAGCAGTTAAAAATGTTCCCTCGTTACAACCCACATAAAATCCCTAATCTATGCACCTAAATTTTATAGAATTTTCTTAAACGCATTTACAAAATAGAGCGAGCTCTCAACCCTCTTTGGAAGGGCTGAAGACAGGGATGCTGAGGAAAAGACAGGAAAACCTTACCCCAGAGAGGCTGTGCTGGCCCTTTGACTATTATTTATATCATGGAGTAATTTAAATAAATCTTTTTGTGCAAAAAATGTGAAAAAAAGCATTGAGGGTAAAAAGTGGCTGCAACTCGTCTGTTCACCTCTAATTATCCTCTTTCCCAACAAAGAGGATAAATATTGAGGACCAAACCAGCCCTCAGAGCAAGCTGGCCGCTGGGCAAAGCAAAGAAACAGGACTGATTCCTGTTATCAGAGGGCCAAAGTATACAAAAAAATGGGTCGATGAATACTTATTAAATTTGCAGGATGTCCAAGAGACACAGACATCCGCAGGGACTGTCCGTGTCCTCAGGGAAACCTACAAACTTGGGGGAGACTCTGAGGGAAAATGAAATTTAAAACAGCAAACATTAAAGGAAGGGCCAGTGAGTTTGCGGAGGGTGGGGCGGAGCCTCGGGAAGGTGGGGAGGAGCCTCGGGAGGGCGGGGCGGAGCCTCGGGAGGGTGGGGCGGAGCCTCGGGAGGGTGGGGCGGAGCCTCGGGAAGGCGGGGCTCCCGGTGCAGGAAGGGAGGCTCGGAGAGGCTCCCGCCCGTGCTGGGCTTGGGTGTGGGGGAGCCGAGGCCGTGATGGCGGGCTGGGGGCACCAACAGGGGAAGTGGTCTCCAGGTGCCAGGTGGATACGGACACACTGCAGGAGACAAGGGCCGAGTAGGAAACGGCCACTTTGCCCAGGTCATGGTGCTACCACAAGACTCTGGAGGCAAAGGCGGAGAGAGCGGGAAGGAGACCAAACAAAATAGAAGCTTTGGGCAGCGGCTTCCGCCTCCAGGGAAGGGGTGCATGGTGTCTCTCGGGACATTCAGCTCAGTTCCTCCTGATAAAGGGCCTGGGTCCGCGTCTAGAGTCCTGGACTTCCTGTCCACACTGCTAGCTCTGGAGGGCTGGCCACGGGACGCCACGGCCGCGGTCTCTGCTCACGTGACCCTACACGCCCCAGTGTCACACCGAATCCTCCCGGAAAAAAGAACCTCGCTCCCTCGATGCCCTGAGCAGCGCGGTGTGTGGAAGGGGCTGTCGCCAAGAAGAGAACAACGAAGCCCAGGTGGAGTCGGCGTGAGGAATTTCCCTGGTCAAACTGCCCTGCCCCTGAGACCCGAAACCCCACACCCTCCAGCTGGGAAGCTGCGATCCTGCCCCGAGCTTGTGGCAACGCTGGAACTGGGGCTGGGCAAGCGGGGAGGCGGCCAGGGCTTCACCCCGCGGGCGCCTGGGAGCCACCGGCGGTCAGGCCTCTCTGGCCGACTTCCACCTTCATCGAGTAGCAGGTGCTGCTTACAGGGCATCGCCGGAAGCTGTCACCAGCTCTCAGACTTAGAGTTGCAAATCCTTAAGATTTGATTTTTACGGGGTCTGGAGCAGCTGGTGGGCACAGAGGACCATGGGGAGAGGCAACAGATGGCACTCAGTGGCACCAGAGACCCTTGGGCTATGTCTCTGCAAGACCTTGCATCCCTCTGTGGCCTGTCTAGACCCACAGAGCTGGGTAATGTCATAACTCAGGGGCTTCCAAGTGCCAATTTGGCTTCCAGATAAGCTTAATTTTCTTCCAGGAAGGGCAACCCAGTCTACATGGTTGCCAGGCACTATAATGACTGCTGAGAAGTGATGAGAAATTCATCCCAGAAATAAATCACTTCTTTGTCATCCATACAAACGTGGAGATATCCTCTATGGCTTTATAACTGACGGAGGAATCCCTGGCTCGGGTGTTAGGCCCTTTAGGGTGCTCATTTTTTAGCTCATGTGTGGCTCCTATCCTGTCACCACCCATGTTTTTTCTTTCTTCCTAAGTCTCTGCTTTCGATGTGCCTTAGCCTGCAGGATTCCACGTATCTTTAGTAGCTGCCATAAATAAATCCTTTAGGTACACAGGCAAATGAAGGTGTTGTAATAGAAAAACACATTTTCATTGGAGTGTGAGGGCAGGAGGTAGTAGTTTTGACTAGAAGGGTCTAGAATATTCTGCAGAAGAAGAATATGAGTTGGAGTTTGCTATGTGTACTGCATCCACCAAAGTTTAAGAATTAGAGACTTTGGGACTGGACTTGACAGGAGTGAGTTCCTGGGAAGCAGTGTGTCCAGCCCCCCTGCCCTCCCAACCTTCCGCCACAGGGCATCGTGGCAGGATGATCCCCCACCAGACTCAGCCCCAGGATCCCGGATTTCTCAGCCTCTACAGCTGGGAGAGAAGTACATTTCTTTACACGTCACTCAGTCTCTGGTATTTTGTTACAGCAACTCAAAGACAGGTGTCATCGGGCACATAGCAAGGTGGGGGGGTGTCACAGGGGGATTCAACTAGAGAGGACAGGGGAAGCAAAGTGGAGTCAGAGCGGGGCACCCGGAGCCCCAAGAGCAGGTGTGGAAGGGGAGACAGATTCTAGGGATGCCGAATGACCAGTGCTGACACCGAATGGCACTCTGAGCTCACAGGTGCAGGCACAGGTGTGGATTAACTGACTCCTCCACAGTAATTCTGAGTGGCAACTGCTGTTAGCTTCTGCAGAGCAGATGAGGAAACCAAGGCACAGGACAGTTAAGTAAGTTGACCAAGCCTCAGGTCACAGGGAGAGGGGACCCTACGGTGCTTGCCCAGTGAGTCCCACCTCTGCCTCCTGCGGGGCCTGAGACTTGGTGTCCTGATGTCCTCAGGCTGCCTCAGTGGAGCGCCAGACTGGGCGGCTGAGGAACAGAATAGAACCCCCCCCCCCCAGTCCTGGCTGATTCTAGGGCTCTCTCGTTGGCCGGCACATGGTCACCCTCTTGCTGTGTCTTCCTGCGATCTTGCCTGTGCATACAAATTCCTGATGACCCACGTGGCCAGTGTCTTCTTGTTACAGGACACCAATGAGACAGGAGGGTCCGCCCGACGTCGCTGGTGACCCAGGCATCTTCTCAGTCACATCCTGGAGGTGCTGGGGGCACGGCTTCGGCATCCAAACACTGGGACATGCAGCCCGCCCACCGGCATAGGACGCAGAGCGCTGTGGCGCAGAAGTCACCCCACGACCTGTGAAACCCAGTGTCCCTCTGTGCCCTGGACGGCAAAGCTCTCCTGAGGGAGACCACACAGCTGCCACCCTTGCCACCCTTGGCCTAGGGCTGGCTCCGGGCGCGCCCCTCGGGCCCTCGTTTTCTGGCTTCCCTGGAGGCCACAGGATAAGGAGCCATAAAGGAGCCGGCAGGTTCTCCAAGGATGGCCCTCACTGCCTCCTTTCCAGAAGCTTCCCAGAAGAGCTGGCTGAGGGCACGCGGTGGTCCTTGGAGCTCAGGGCTGTCGGGCTGGGGGCGCAGTCTGAGTCGCGGCAGACTGTCTTCTCTAGACACTGGGCTGGGCCGGCACGGGGTCTCCGGAGCCTCCGCCCAGGGCTCCCTGGAGCGGGGCTGGGCTCGGTGCTGGCCGCTTCCCCTGCCTCGCACCGTGCTGCGTTCTCGGCTGCGCACCGGGGAAGAACACACGCGCTGTCCTGCGTCCGCCGCAGCTGAGCGAGGGCGGCGTGGAGGACAAGGCGAGGCCCTGGCGGACGGTCCCCGCCCCGCTTCCCGCTCAGGGCCCGGAGCCTGCGGACTCTGCCCTCGGCCTGGCGTCAGGGAGGGCTGGTTCACCACGTGGCCCCCGCCCTGGGGGAGGGAGCCGGGCGCCGGCCTTACGCCCGCAAGCTGGCTGCCCACGGAGGGCTTGAGTGTCCGGCTGTTCACGGGCGGCCCCTCTTGCCACTCGCGACGCCCGACAGTAGGCGGGGAGGGTGCGGGCCAGGACGTGGGGTGGGAGCCTGTGGGCTGGCAGGGCCACGCGGGCGGGCCGCGCCGGGCACAGAATCCCCGCTGGGCCGGACGGTGCCACCCAGGAGCGGGCAGGGAGGCTTAGGCGGCCGGTCACACAACTGCTAACACAGGCAAGGCCCCGCGCCGCGCTGCTGGCACACTGCCCCCTCAGGGCCCCGGCGGGGAAAAGGTCTGTCCCATGAGCGGTTTGCAGGCCGGAGGAGACACTCTCAGGTGGGCCGTGAACAGCCCCTGGGGCCACGAGAGCCGGGGCTTCTGTGAGCGTCAGCCCTGACTGCGGAGGTGGCACAGCCGGAGCACTGGGCCGGGCTCCAGGAGGCTGGCTCTGTAACTGGACCTACCCGGCCCTGAGCTTGTCAAGCATCAAAGAATGAGCCGGCTAAGATGGCTTCCCTGAAGTGAGGATTGAGCGGGGCTCAGAACTGAGCACAGACAGGAATACAGGAAGAGGAGTAATGGATGAGGGCTGGAGAAGAAAAGGGCCAATCAGGCAGGGTGTTGCAGATCAAGTAGAAGATTCGGGTCTTCTTACACAAGGACTAGACCCTCCTAATTATTTTAAGCAGTAGTGGTGTTTTTAACATAGCTCTCTGCCCTCTGCATGGAGAAGAGACTCACGGTGAGTGTGGGTACAGACAGGTCAGTCAGAAGAGTGGTGCCACCTTTATGGAGGGGAAGGAGTAGCTCGCTGGCCCCAGGGCCTTTGCACTTGCTGTTGCTCAAGTTGATCTTCAGAGGTCTCCGGGTCAGGTCTCCAGCCCATGTCACCTCTTCATGGCCTTCCTCGGCCATCCCCTCTGCTGGGAGGCCTTGGTGCCATCTGTCCTGTGTTGTCTATCATGACCTGGAATGATGGCAAATTTGCGTGCTGGTGGCCCCTCCCACTCCTGCTGGCTCCTCAAGCACAGGCAATCGGTAGCAGGGCACAGGCGCCTAGGAGGGCAGCCCCTCCAGGGCCCCCGCAGGAAGGGAGGAGGGACAGGGAGCAGCAGGCCAGCAGACCTGGCCCTGGAGGAGGGCTGGCATGAGGGTTCCTACTGGAGACCGCGTCCCGGGAGGCCAGTATGAGGATTCCTTCGCGTGTGGCCTTCCCACGGGCCTGTGGGACTCCAAATAATGCCCCAGAGAGCCAGAGGCCCCTCGGCTTTGTCTTCTCTGCTGGAGGCTGGCAAACAGGGCAGATGGGTCCGAGGTGAGGCGTCTGTCTCCGGGTGCAGGCGGTGTGGCCGAGAATGACCTTCCCAGGGTCGTGTGCTGGCCAGCTGCTCTGGAGACAGCGCTTCGGAGAAGCACACGGCCCTCTGCAAACTGCATGACGGCTTTAAACAAAAAAAACAGCCCCGACATGTGAGGGGGTCTGCTGGGTCTCCATTCTCTGCTGGCAGGAGAACAGAAGGCCACGGAGGGCTGCGATGCGAAATAAAGGACCCAGTGACTCAGTGCGTTTGTGACAGGTTTATTGTGGAGCGCGGCGGGGCCCGTCAGCAGTCCACAGACGTGACATTTCAAGGCCCTGCGCCTCCGGCCTGGGGCTGCCCCACCGTCCGCCATGGAAACACACACGGCTGTCCACGCCCACCAGCAGCCTGCCGGGGAGCTCTGGCTGAAGGAAGCGGGCCCCACACGTCTGGGGTGCTGGAAGGGTGCTTTCGAGCTACCGGCTTCCACAGCGGGCTTCCTGCCAGCAGAGGGAGGGGCTGTATCTGTACAGATCAGGGGGATAAACTGCAGAGACTTCGGAGCCCTGAGGGAAAAGGTGGATCTCCCTCTGAACTCCCTAAGCCTCTCAAGGATGGTTTCTTCTTGTTTTTCTTTTCTTTTTTTTGCAGTACTGGGGATCGAACTTGGGCCCTTGTGTGTTCAAGGTTGGCGCAGTACCACTGGAGCTAAATCCCCAGCCCTCAAGGATGGTTTCTGATGGGTTCTCAAACCCTCACAACCTGCTCCCTTAGCTATTCAGGATTGCTATAGTCCTAAGCGCCCACGCTATGGCTGTTGTGTGCCCTTCTGAGGCCCCATCATTCTCTAGGGCTGTAAAGAAAATACAAAGTTCCCAACTCGAAAGAGGAACGGAGGAAAGAATTAAAATGAACTCACTGCTCAGTAGCATTACCACCTAAGGCACCGTGAGCTTCTGGTTCGGAAGCTACAGCTGGCACAGGGCAAGGGCACCCAGGACAAGCCTGACTGGAAACCTGCCTCCCTCAAGACTAAGGGTTGAGCTGACCAGCCTTTCTGTACACTCAACATGCGCCCCAGACGCGGAACCTTCCCCACCTGCTCCAGAGGCCCCCGTGGTCCCTAGGGAAGAGGGCCCATCCCCATCACTGACTCCCGACAGCCCCAGTGATCAGCTAGCGCTCCGCTTTGTCCAAGTTCAGCGCCATCAAGCAATCTTCGGGGGCCACCCCTGCACCCCACCTCCTCTATTTCCCGCTGCATCTCCCCAGTGGGGCCCTGAATATAACAGGGCAGCTCAGTAGGCAAGAGTGTGGGTGCGGGGTGAACAGAGGTAGGGAGCACCCTCGGGGTGTGGGGACCCGGGGCCCACCGTGAGCACAGGCAGATCGCAAGCCCCCCCATCAGGGCTCACAGAGCTCTGTGTGGGAAATAGCACGGGCTCAGTTAAAGAGCGGGCTGCTTTCCGTCGGCGGCTGGCAGCATCACCTGGGCATAACGTGCCAGGCAAATGGGGCACAGTGGCCGCCAGCCTGTCAGGGTCCTCATGGGATGCTACCTGTCTGCCTTTGGCTGTCCCTAACCTCCCGGTCCAACTCAAAGGTGCCAGGCTCCAGATATGTCTTATGGTCTGTGACAGACAGTCAGACACACACACACACACTGCTGACAAAGTAACAGTAACAGGCAGCTTCTAAGAGGCAGTACACTCAACAGCTAAGTTCCATGGACACAATACATATATTTCTTAGGCTTATTTTGTTTTCAAATAACATCTTAAGTTTTATGAACTGAATTGTCTAGTTTAAAAATGCCTGGGAAGCTTTCAACCTAAAAATAGAATCATCCTAGGTTAGGGATTTAGCTCAGTGGTCCCAGCATCTACCTTGCAAGCACAAGGTCCCTGGTTCGATGCCAGTTAACCACATACAGGCGCAGTGACCCATGCCCACCAGCAATCAGTACCACACAACACAGCGCTGGGTGTGGTGGCTCATACTGTAATCCTAGCACTCGGAAGGCAGAGACAGGAGGACTGCTGTGAGTTCGAGGCCAGCTTGGGCTACACAGTGAGTTCAGAGCCAGCCTGAACTACAAAGTGAGACCTTGTCTCAAAACAAAACAAAACAAAACAACAAAAACGCTCCTGAGAGGCTAGGGACCCTTGAAATGCTAACTGCTTAGCAGGGAACATTTTGGAAGCATAACTTTTCCACATGTGGGGTCTTTGTTTTTAAAAAGGGCCCAAGAAAACTGGCTGAAGTGAGATATCGTATAAGGGTATTATCTTATCACACTTCCCTCTACTGCCAGATCCAAAGTATCAGATATTTGTCTTTCTGTGTAGGTTGAAGACCACCGACATTCCATGAGGTTTCCATAAAAAATCTCTTAGGTACTGTTGGAACTCAAGAGAATGAGTGGGACCAGTGTGTAAGTTTATACGAAGAAATTCACACTCACAAATGGTTCCTGGTCTGCCAGGAAGCAGGATGGACTGTCCCCCAAAGTCACTGTGGCGCAGCGTCCCTCTGACCCTACCCAGGAGCACAGATTTGGCCAACTTCAAGGTCTCTGGTCTTCGGCTTCCTTGTGTCAAATTCACAAGAGACTCCAAAGACACTGCTGCTTCTAGGGAGAGGTATGTAAGGGGAAAGGAGCCTGGAGGGATGTCTTGGTTTCTTCTTGAAGGCTGATGTCTGTCTGGGCTGTTTTCCAGGCTTTCTTCTGCTTTTTGTTATTTTTGAGTGTTAACCTACTAAGTGTCCCTTGATACTGTATTGGGTTGAGCCATGTGGAACTGTTTTTGTGGGTAAGAGACAGCGATGTTGGCAATTTCATGTGGTAAAACCTACTAGTTATGAGAGTTCCTAAGCTTGTGGTACTAAGTGTTTCTCCTGGTGCTGTCAAACCCTCGTGGGAAGCAGTTCTGATGCGTAACCCAATCATCATTCGCGACAGGACCCTGGGTCTCCCTGGGTTTCCTTCTAGAGATAAGGCAGTCATATTTCTACCTCGTGTTCATGCTGTAGGATGCTCTAACTTCATAAAGGGATGAATCCTTCTTTTAGGTCGACTTCTCCTGGAGGTCCCTTTAGGCAGAAGGTGATTCTGGGCTCTCGTCTACAAACCACCGAGCCAAACCTGCCTCCCAAGGCTACCCGGAGACCAGTATGCAGTTAAAGGATTGAACAAGCAGTTGTGTTTGTTGAACAAATGCACAATATAGGAGCTACCTCATATCTCTTTCTAATGTATTTAGGAGATGCTTTCTCTTTTATTTACCAGATTTTCCTAGAATATGTGTAGAATACTTGAATACACTGGCAAACTACAAAGGGTACGGGGAATAATCAAGACTTTGACGTATAAAGTGGGTTCTGTGGTACTTTTTATGGTAGTTACCAGGGCCACCCTAGTAGCCACCAGTGGGACTATCATTTTTGGCCAAGGGCAACCACCGTAGCCAGTGAGGTGAAGCCATTTTTGCTCAGGACAGGTGACATCTGGGGCCAGGTCACTTTTTTGCCCCCAGTACTGGACAACTGAACTCAGAGCCTTTACCTGAGCTACATCCCCAGCCCTTTAATTTTTTTTTTTAACTTTTTGAGTTGCGTCTAAGTCCCTAAATTGTCCAAGCTAGGCTTGAACTTGGGACCTTCACGCCTCAGCATCCCAGAATATTGGATTCCAGGCGCGCACCCCCACCCCTGGGTCAGGTCATTCCTTGTCACGGAGACTGTCCTGTGGGTGACAGGGTGCCCAGTGGCACCGCCATCTTCCTACCCACTCACTAGGTGCAGAAGCACCCCTAAGGCTGAGAACCACTGTTCGGCGGACGCTGAAAAATCAACAATAAAGGGAATGAGTCGTGAGGGAAAGTCCAGGTCAGCTTCCCAGGCCCTGGGAAAGGTCTGTGGAGATGGCGTCCGAGGAGGGCCGCGTTCAGAGTCACTTGACAACCGTACTCCTCTAGCCAAACTCAGCCTGGATGGGGAAGTCCATGGGTGAGGGTGAGGGCCCAGGGCAAGGGATGGGGCCCAGGACCTGCCTGAGGTTCCCCAGGGGTTGGGCTGGGAAGCAGCAGCTCCGCCCCACCGTCTCCGGGCCTTAAAGTGCGGACAGGTGTCAGCTCCACCGTGGCTTCCTCCCGGAAGAGCTTCCCGCAGGACGCCTCCGCCCGCGCAGTGTGCTTGCGCCCGCGCCTGTCCCTGCACGTCACGCATCGCCTCGCCACACACACCTCTACACTTCCAAGGACTCAGGGAGTCGGGCTTTCTGCTCGTCCCTACCACTAGAATCTAAATCCCGTGAGGACTGGAACCGCACTCTTCCCAGGACCCATCTGGGCACCCAACACGTGGCAGCTACATTCCTGAGACGATTTACTCAATTGATTTAAAAAAAAAAAATCACTTTTCAATGAAGGCCCAGTAAGTGACGGTGACGAGGCTAGAATCGAACACGGGACGGGTCACTGGCGTGTGTGCTGTGCATGCAGAGGAAACGAGGCCAGAGGGTGCCCGGCGGGAACAGAGCCCGAGTGAGCCACGGGAAACACGCAAGTTTCTGTCGTCGCCCACACGCATCTCGAGTGTCCCCGTCCCTCGTCGCCATCCGTGTTTGCAGCGCCGTTTTATACCGAGCCAAATCGCACCCTTGCCGATGTGTCCGCCGCACACAGTGAACGCTCAGCGAGATCGCTGCCCGCCGACCGGCGCGGGGGCCCGCGCTTCGAAACCAGTCTGAGCAGGACGCACCCCGCACACTTCAGGGGGGCGGCGGGGCGGCCGTGCGGACAGACTGGCCGAGGCGGAGCGCGCGGCTCCCCAGGGCGGGTTCCGACAGCAAGAACACAGAGACGTTTCCATCTCGCTTTGATAGGAAGAATTTAATCATCTATACATGGAACTAATTCAAAGGGTGTATTACAGTTGTTAAAGCCGCAGGTTTATATATTTATATATTTTACATTCATAGCCATGAAAATACTGACGCGCCAGCGGACGAGGAGGGGCTGCCTCGCGCTCCGCGCCACGGGAACGGGCAGGAGCGGACACGGCCGGGGCAGCGTCTCTGAGACGCGAACACAGAGGCGACAAGTCACAGAGGCGTCGGGAGGACAGCGAGGCGGGGCTGAGGCTTCCCCCACCCGCTCTCGGGGCTGTCCCAACGGGCGTTTTTATTGAGAGCTTCCAACTAAGTGTTTAAAAGACAAACATGGTTTCGGCTACAGCACAACTAACACATAAACGGACCACGAGCTCCATTTCATATTAATCTGCAGAGATTCCACAGTCTAGTTAAAAAATGTAAACATTGGAAATTAATCGCAGGGAGACTTCTATACATTCTTTCTTGTCATGAAAATTACTTGTTCAAAATATGTCACTCCATGAAAAGTAATTGGAATAAAACTTCATGTAACAGAGGATAAAAAAAGAGACGGTAGATATTGTTGATCATAACAACGTCAGCAGTGTTGTCTGAATTATGATATGAAAACACAAAATTAAAACCCCAAACAAAACACCGATTCCACCAGATAAATCTGAGACCAAACAAAAACACAGGTGCTTTCTCATGTGGCTACAAGGTGCAAAGTAAAGTCAATGCGATACGCTTAGAGCATCACACAGTGTCAGAGCGTTTGCCACAGAAAGAACCGGTTTCTTATGTACAAGATGTATTACATGCTCTACAAAGTACATCTGATACACACAAACAAGCACAGACACCTTCTGTTAACCGGGCTCATTCTACACGTCTTCAGGACAGATTACCGAGCACCTCTGGACTCCTATGGCACGGGGAAAAGCCCCACACTACACAGTTTAGTTGGTAACACTGAACAAAATGGAAAAATACATCAAGTCTCAGATTTATGGACATTTGGAACAATTTTTAATAGCACATGCAGCATTCCTTGATAGTGGGTCTTTTTGCAAAACCAAAATAGCAAAGGAGTAATTAATTGATTGATTTGTATTAAAAGTCTAAAATATATATTTAAAAAATAATCTTGAAACTATTGAAAGCACCTGTGCAAAGGTGGGGGAAATCAATTTGAGTAACTAGGAAAGCCACAAAAGGACCCACTATCCTGTGTATTTTTGTAATTTTTGCTTCTGTCTCTGCAAATAATAACTCAAACATTGCGGTCACATGCAACTAAGGTAAAATGAGGTAAACTGCTCTGCAGTGAGTTCTTCTACTCAGAAGGCAGTAGGTGATCATGGTGGAAGTCACATGATCAAGGCTGCATCTCCCATCATCCCTCTGGGCAGTGATATGGGATAGTGGGTCTCTTTGAGGACTTTCAAGCCTGAGGGGGGGATGGACAACATATGATTCCTAGAAAAGGAGGAAAACAACACATAAGCAAAACAAAACAATGAGCAAAATTCAAGCTAGGAAAATGAGTCAGGCATGTAAACAGCATGGTGCCAAAATGATTTAAAAAAAAAAAAAGAAAAAGGAAAGGGAGGAGGGGAGGGAAGGGTCATGCTACAGAAGGAATGAAAATTAAAAAGAAAGGAAGGAACAAATAAAAACCAAAACCGAAACAACCCCACAAGAAAAAGTCTCGCATTACAGAAGGTCTTCAAAGAGACGGTTGCGAATGCAGCAGGGGTCCCGCTTTAAGTTCTGCAAACACGGCTCGGCAGAATCAGAGCAATGCTGCATGTTCCACGGGGAGAAACCAGAGAGGAGAGGAACGTCGCCACGAGGGCACTTACATTGCTGGCTGGGGTCCATGTCCGTGGTCAGCTTCACATAGTTGGACGGGAAGAGCCCCACTTGCCCGCTGACTTCCCCTTTCCACCAGTCGGGGTCCTCCTTGTTGAGCACGGTGATGATCTGCCCCTTGCTGAAGGCCAGCTCGTCGTCGTTCTGAGCCGTGTAGTCGTACATGCCGATCACCTGGCACACTGCGGGAGACAGGGCCGTGAGCGGCTGCCCGCTCTGGGCGCGCTCCGGGGTTATCTGTGCCCCTTCGGAGGAGGAGCCCGGGAAGCGGAAGCGGCCTCAAGGGGGGTTTTCATGGTGCTGGGAAAGAGGGGAGGGTGAGGGATTAAAAAACAAGACGACAGCAAGATTTTCACGTTGCCTTTAGCTTTTGTGACATCTTCCTCCTTCTCATAGTTACTGGTCAGCAGAAATGTGCGTGACAACTGCCCTCCCCTTCCGAGAGGGGCGGGGCTCCTCAGTGCGACTCGGGGAGACCGGCCGGCGCCTGCCCAGCTCTGCGCACAGGACGGACACTGGGGACCGGGCGACACACCATCATTTTTCCTTTGTCCCCGCAATGCTGGGCCCCTAACCAGGCACGCGCTGGGTAAGCACCTCCTTCCCCCATTGTTAAAGGTGAAAAATAATTATTATGTGACTTCCAAAAGCTTCCAAATCGTACTTAAAAAGATTATTCTGTGCCAGGCATAGTGACACACAGCTGTAATTCTAGCCCTCTGGGAGGCTCAGGCAAAAAAAATCAGAATTTTTCAAGCCCAGTTTGGACAACTTAGCAATTTAGTGAGACCCTATCTCAAAAAAAAAAAAAAAGGTTCTGGGTTCAATCCAGAAAAAAAGAAGGGGGGAGGGCGAAGGGAGGAATGGGCAGGACAGAGGGTAGGAGGGACAGAGGAGAAGAGAAAAAGATTCTGCTGCCATCTCTGCATTTCGAAGAAACTTTCGCATTTGAGAATAGCTTTTCTCCTTTTCTCTCCAAGGACGTCAAATCGCTCACATTCCTGGTGTCTCTTAACTTTGGCGAAGTCAAAGTGACCACAGGCCATGGCGTCTTCGGACCAGAGTTTCAAACCTTCTGGCTGAGTCGTTTCTGCAGATGATCTCGGTGGGGTCCGAGCCCCCTGGTGAGGGGCTGCACGCTGACCGTGTGGGGGAGGGGCAGCACGAGCTCGGCCCAGGGCACAGCAGGTGCGGCCGGTGCCACTCCCCTCCTCTCCCTGCACGAGGCCTCTGCTCAAGCAAAGAAGCCCCGCCGGCATCGGGATTCAGTCACCAAGTCTCCCAATCCTTTAATTTCTTGAAAGGCTTCTGTGTTTTAACTTGACTGCGCTGGAGATGTATAGCCCAGACATTCAGCCACAACGTAAGGAAGAAATTCCACGCTTCCCACAAATGCCACCCAAGGACTGTTGGCTTCATGACCCCGAGCACAAATCCACTCCCCTCCCCTCCCTCCTCCCACAAGTCGTACTGAAGGAACCAATTTAGTCCCTTAGATCAGAAAATAGCCAAGTGGGTCAACAGCAGGGCGCTCTTTCTTCAGGGCTCTAAGAAAGCGCGCACAAACATCCTGCCTTCTCCGCGAGGACCCTCTGTTCACAGTAAATGTCACCGGGGAGTTATTCTGGTCTTCTGTGAGCAAAACGTTACAGCCACCAGAGGCCGACGGCCTCCAGCTCCATCTTCTGACCTAGCTAGCCTCAGCCATCTATTTTTAGGAGCCCCTTTCTGCCACCTCACCCGTCAGCCCAAATCCCGGTTCAAATAGCTGGAAGGAAATCAAGAGAAAAATCTGGCTTTACGGCCAAAGCGTTCAGGACTCCTTCAAGAGGAGGGTTCCAACAAGGGCCCCGTTGTACCCAGCACACAGTCAAAGCTACTTAGATGTTTGGCCCTTTTGAGAAACATATTCCATACCCATGAGCTGGTGCCAGTCCCAGCCAGTACATGCTGTGCTCAAAGCACACATGGAAAACAATGCCGACACTTAGCAGGACCACTGAGTGGAAAAGCTAAGGCAATGTGCAGGTCATTTTCCAAGCACGCTGGACACCCTTACCTGCCGGTGGTGCCGCTGACTTGGGCAGCTCTGTTGGAGTGATTTTGCTTGTCCCAGGGCTCAGAAGTTTGACGTAGTTTGCTGGGAACCAGCCTATTTGGCGCTTTTTCCCACGTGCCTAATAAGAAAAGAAGTAACATCAAAACTTTTAAGACGTTCTTCTTTTACACTTTGCTTTGTAGTAGAGAACTAATGTATAATTTATATAGAAATGAAATGCAAAGGGCATTAATAATAGAATTTATGATCACAAACCATCAACTCCCAAAACCCAAATCATGGCACCCACTGGTCAGCAAAGCCTGTAATACTTGAGCTAAGGGCTGGATCACAGAATATTTTACAGTATGTCTAATACAGAAAGTAGGTTAACATGTGGCTGTTACTTTCAGGGCCTGTAGCAGTTCTAATTAATGCTAACATTAGATGTGAGCATTAGGTGTAATAGCAATACTGGCCATCAAGACCCAGAGTGCTTTTTGTGAGCCAGGTGCTTTATGTGTACTTCTTCACGTGACAGCTGTGGGAGGACATCACTCCCAACTTCCTCAGTGAAGCGTGAGCTAAAAAGCCAGCCGTCCCAAGGCTGCGTGCTCCTCAGTGGTAAGCCACAATTCCTGCTCACATCTGTACTTTCTTTTTTTGTTTTCTGTTTTTTCTTTTGGAGACAGGGTCTCGCTTTGTAGTTCAGGCTGGCCCTGAGCTCACTATATAGCCCAGGCAAACCTCGAACTCAACAATCCTCCTGCCTCTGCCTCCTGAATGCTGGGATGACAGGCATGAGCCATTGTGGTATGTGGTACTGATTGCTGTTGGGGGTGAGTGGACACACACAGTATTGTTGTATGTGGTTACCGGGATGGAACTCAGGACCTTGTGCTTGCAAGGCAGGTGCCGGAACCAATGAGCTTGATCCCTGGCCCTCTGTGCCCTTTCTTTACGGGTAAGTACACCTGTAGGTGCATTTACAGCATGTGCACAGAAACAAATCTCAACCTGATGCTTTCAATGAGCGCCAGGCCCATCCAATGGCTATGGCTGCATCTTGCGTCTCCATTCCTTTCTCCTTTACTTCAGGCTAATTCAACACGTATGTAATGATCAGCTCCGGGCTGTCTAAATGGACAGAGGAGCTTATGATAAAGCCGGGGAGCCAAAACTCATGGTTACGAAAAGATTGCAGTAGGATCAGGAGCAGGGCCAGGGCCACCTCTCCACGGATCACCGGAAAGAAAATTGTCACATGCCTGCGAGCGCATGCACGCATGCGTGTGCACACACACACACACACACACACACACACACACACACACACACACACACACAGAGGAGGTATCTCTAGAAACTGCCCTGGCAAAAGCCATGGTTTTTGGGAATGACAAAAACAAAGGAACTAAATCTAGAAGAAACCATCTACCATGTTAACTCAGTCCCCCTGCCCACTTTTCCAGGACAGCTCTGGGCTGCTGGAGGCTTCGCTGCGCTGTCGGACTGAATGTCCCTGGCTCCAAGACTAAGGCTTCTATTTTCACAGCGAATCTGCTGGTGGTGGAAGCTGTTTACTTACAGGTTGCCACGTGTGCCCTCTCCAGTGAGCGGCCATGGCTCCCCTAGGGCTCCTCTACATCCTCCACCTCTGTAGTTTCACGAGGGTAGAACGCAGCAGCTCCTTGCTAATTCCTTCCTTTGTGTATTCTTGATGACAGTCAGAAAGTGCTAGATGCTATACCGGCCAAAGAAATCCACCCAGTTTATTACGGGTTCTGAGAAGCTGTAACTCTTTTGAGCAAAGTATCAGAAATGTGAGGGCCTAAAAAACATGTAGCCATCAAGGAACTTATGACCTAGTGTGTGGAAATAAGAATTATACATGGAGCCGGGCGTGGTGGCTCACGCCTGTAATCCCAGCACTCGGGAGGCAGAGACAGGAGGATTGCTGAGTTTGAGGCTTGCCTGGGCTACATAGTGAGCTCAGGGCCAGCCTGAACTACAAAGCAAGACCCTGTCTCAAAAAAAAAAAAAAGGAATTATACATGGAAAGCTAGATGTTAACATCAACACTGGCAATGAAACACCACGGAACGGTGCTGGCCTTGGGTCAATCCCCAAGTTCAGGGGCAAAGGAGATGGTACTTCTGATCCGGTTCTTCTGGGATGGTCCCAGAAAGGAATCAAAGAGAGGCAAAACGCAGCCTCCCGCGGGACAGTATGAGCCACCGAAGCGAGGCACAAGCATGAGGTGTTGGCTGTTTCCAACAAGTGTTAAATGGGGCTACGGTAAAGATGCTGCTGCGGAGAGCTAAGACATAAGGCTGCATAGGGAAGAGGGGTACAGGGTGGAAGCCTTCACAGGGATGGCCAATTCGAGCCTCCCAATTCTTCAGAGCAGGAGTAGTGGGCGAGCCATGAGCCACAGCTAGGTGGGTGGCCCTGGCGGCCTGAGCAGGCACATAGAAAGCAGAGTGGATGTCCTGTCCTGTCCTGGACTCTGAAGTCCAGACCCCTGAGTTACTAAGTGGTTCCTGGCCTGCCCTCTGGACAGGGCTGTTGTGGCTGCCCAGCAGCGAGCTCCTGGGGAGGCTTTGTCATTAGCTATAGTCCAGGCAGTGCCTTCTTCTGCCAAGGGCATTCCTTGAGTCCAAGAGGAGACTGAGCATCCAACTTTGCCACAAGAAGAAGTCCACCCTCCTTGCCCAGGGTTGGCCTGGACAAAGCGGTGAGCAGCACAGGGGTGTCTGGAGACTACCGCTGGCAAGCCCTTTTTCCTTCCTGAGGTGCGTGTCTCCTGCTCAGGCTGTCCCAGGCCCCGTTTGCCAGTGTTCTCAAGGGTCTGCCCTCCACGGCTCGTGCCACACATAGGAAAGAAGCTTTTCCTCTTTCTTCCTCCATCTCCAGCATACCTGACCCCCCACATGGTCCTGCTCACAGCCAGAGGGAAGCGGACTGATGTGATGACCCCACGCACACGCATGGCACCAGTGGGCTGCCGGAGTCCCCT
Source organism: Thryonomys swinderianus (assembly GCA_004025085.1). NCBI lineage: Eukaryota > Metazoa > Chordata > Mammalia > Rodentia > Thryonomyidae > Thryonomys > Thryonomys swinderianus. The sequence goes on from PVIC010004585.1 coordinate 48,196, forward strand.
CCTGGGGACACTCACAAGGGGATTCCAGAAACCCTTGCTCAAAGAGTCAGTAAATACTTGCTGAGGCCTCCTGTGTTATACAGCAGGCGGTGCGCTCAGCTTCCAAGGAGGACAGAGGGATCTGTCTGTGCCCACAGCTTCCACCGCCCTCTGCACGAAGGCCTGACCCCCTGTGCCAGGCCCCCAGGGAATGCTGTGCCAGTGAGCCACGGAGGGCGCCGCCCTTCACGATATGCTAAGCAGCCGAGCAGGGCTGCTTGTCTGAGGTTGGTCTTCACTTCGGGAGTATGAGAGAGGGAGGGAGGGAGACATTTTCTGTCCGAGACCAGCAAGGACATCGTCCCTTGGTATCCGGGGAGATAGTTTCCAGGGCCCCCATCTGAGGATGGTGGAGTCTCTTTATGAAATGATGGAGGTTTTTTCTCTTTTAAGAGACAGACTCTCTACATAGGCCAGGCTGACACAGTTGCTATGCCTGGCTAAAATGACACAGTACTTCCATATAACCTATGTACAGCATCCGTAATACTTTAAGTCATCTCTAGATTCCTATAAGCCCTAATACAAGGTAAATGCTAATACTTACTGTATTGTTTAGGGAATAATGACAAGGAAAGCCAAGTCTGTTCATGCTCTACATAGAAGGACATTTTCTCCAATAGTCTGAGGGTGGCTGACTGAGTCCAGGGATTTATGACAGACTGCTAGGGAGGGAGGGTCAACTGCTATTCCTATAGAAGTGACTGTTAAAGTGACTTTTGGTTTAGAAATATCTTCAGACTTACAGAAAAGTTGAAAGAGTGAGAAAAGTGCACAGGACACCCCTACAGCACATGTGGATCCAACTCCTGTGAGAACAAGCCCCACGTGCTTCGCCATTTCCTCCCCCACCACGTCCCTGCCACTCCTTCTTCCCAATCGCAATTACAAGTTGTTGACATTATGTCCCATAGCCCCTAAATTCTTCAGGGGGTAGTTACTAAGAACAGGAAGAACAGTTGGTTAACAGTTTTAGTGGATTCAATCCTGGTGTAATAATTTTAGCCAGTCTACAGTCTCTAGACCTCGATTCTGTCCACTATCCCACAACATCCTTTAGAACATGCTTTTCTTTCATACAGGGTCCAGTCTAGAAGCAGACACAGCCCTCCATGGTCACATCTCTTTTATCTCATTTCTACAGGTTTTACCACTGGCATTTGTGAAGAACGGTCTTACCCTGCTCCGCTCTGAACTGAATGTTTCTAATTTTGGATTTATCCAATGTTTCCTCAAGATTAGACTCGGTGACAACCCCATCCTTTTCGAGTCGCGCTTCTGGACAAGCCGTATATCCATTTGTCCCCATGGGTGACGATCACCGCGACCACCTGATGACGGTGTGTCCCAGGCCTCAACTGTAAAATCACGTCTTTCCCTTGCAAACACTATATGATCTGTGGGAACCACTGAGACTAACCATGTTTTCTGTCCTGACATTTTAGTCCCTCGATTTGTCATTCAGTGAGGAGTCCAACGATCTTTACCACAATGATAGATAATAGTTAACCTTTTTAAAAGCATCTTTGTCTCTGGAAAAGAATTTTTTTTTTGACACAGGTCTCGCTTTATAGTTCAGGCTGGCCCTGAGCTCACTATGTAGCGTGGGCTGGCCTCAAACTCACAGCAATCCGCCTGCCTCTGTCTCCCGAGTGCTGGGATGACACGTGTGAGCCACCATACCCAGCACTGTGGTATGTGGTTACCAGGGATGGAACTAGGGATCTTGAGCTTGTGAGGCAGGCGCCGGAACCACTGAACTAAATAAATCCTCGGCCGATGGAAAAGAAATTTAAAAAAGGTATCTGGAATTGCAAGGTGAATAACAACAACAACAACAACAGCAACACACACACACAGAGGAATTAAAACAGATGTGGCTTTGATTAAAAAGAAACTGCTATTGCAGAACAACTCATACCACCACTGACGGGCTCCAATCTATAGACCACAATGTATGCAGGCATCGAACATCCTGTAAATTGTGTCTCTATCCTAAGGATCTGAGCCTAGAAATTTTCTCTTTGTTGTGCTACCAAGGATTGAACTCGAGACCTCGCACTTGCCAGGCAGGTGCAACACCACTGAGCTCTATCCCTGGTCCCTAGAAATTTTTTTTTTTTTTTTTGCTTTTTGAGACAGGGTCTCTCGTTGTAGTTCAGGCTGGCCCTGAGCTCACTATGGTGCCCAGGCAAGCCGCCACGAACTCAGCAATCCTCCTGTCTCTGCCTCCTGAGTGCTGGGATTACAGGCGTGAGCCACCACGTCCGGCATTGTAGTATGCGGTGTTGATTGTTGGTGGGCGTGTCTCCACGCCCAGCATTATATGTGGTTACCGGGGATCGAACTCAGGACCTTGCGCTTGCGAGGCAGGCGCCGGAACCACTGAGCTAACCCTCCGGCCCAGAAATGTTTTTTTTTGAGACAGGGTCTTGCTTTGTAGTTCAGGCTGGCCCTGAGCTCACTATGTAGCCCAGGCAAGCCTCAAACTTAGCAATCCTCCTGCCTCTGCCTCCAAGTGTTGGGATGACAGGCGTGAGCCACCACGCCCAGCACTGTGGTGTGTGGTATTGATTGCTGGTGGGCGTGAGTCACCATGCCCAGCATTGTATGTGGTTACCTGGATCGAACTCAGGGCCTTGCACTTGCGAGGCAGGCCTGGAAACACTGAGCTAAATCTCTGGCCCTAGAAATGTTTCTTTTTTTTTTTTTGCTTTTTGAGACAGGGTCTCGCTTTGTAGTTCAGGCTGGCCCTCTGCTCACTATGGTGCCCAGGCAGGCTGCCGCGAACTCAGCAATCCTCCTGTCCCTGCCTCCCGAGTGCTGGGATTACAGGCATGAGCCACCATGTCCGGCTAGAAATGTTTTTTTAATAGCACAACATTTATTGGTACATTTTAGGCCTATATAATGATAATAGTCATCATAGTGAACCCAGAAATTGAATGGATGCAGTTTCAGATAAATTCTTAACTCTCAGAATCCTACTTCTGGCTGTCTGAAGCTTAGGAACCAAACAGATTCTGATATGATCATACTCTCACTATCCACATGCAAGATTCAGGCAGTAAAGGGATCTCTGTACTTAGAATACAGTCCCTTGGAGATTCTGCACAGTCAAACTCAGACAGACAACTTTAAATGCAAAGAAAAGACACTGACTTGAAGCTCTCCTTCCCACCATCCGCCTGGATTCTTTTTTCGGATCAAGATCAGCTGACCAGGGGCTAGAGTAAGTTGCTCGGGACCCGTAGCGGTGTAGGAGGCGATAACTTGTGCAATTTCTGAAAAACAAGATCACACATCGCGGAGCACTGTTAGGTGAGGAGAAGAAAACCTTAACAAGACACAGCTGCCTCCCAAGGTCACGGGTTACTATCAGCGGGGCTGGCGGACTGAGCTGCTCCTCCTCCCACTGAGGAGGGGCGCGCTGTGACCCCGCCCCTTCCCAGAGCTAGGGTCCACGCAGCAGCTGTGGGGCCGCACACCGCCGCGGCGCTCACTTACCACCTGCCCTCCGGAGTCCCCGGCCCCCACACCGCTCGCCCGGCCCGCCCATGGTCACCGTGAACCTGTGCGGCCAAGCGCTGGTGCTCCCGCCCTCCCCGCCGCCCGTATCCCGAGAACCCAGGGAACAACCCAAGGCAACCTTCTGCCAAACACAGAAAACAAATCCCATTTTCCACCGAAATCATCAAGATCCTAGCTGCAGCTCACTTATTCACTGTTTCAGACCCTCATTTTCTGTATGGCTCATATTTCGGGAGGGTTTCCTGAATTTCTCGTATGATTCATGGCAGTGAGAGTTTACTTCTTTTTATTTCAAGAAGGAACCTGGAGTCAAGAAGAATTTTGTGCAAAAACAATAATTCAGGCACAGAGGAAAAAAATATAAACAGTTCCGTACTTTTCCTGAATGTTAAGATCCCACGGGAAAAATTCCAGCAAGACCACAGACCGGGCTCTGACAAGACTTTTCTGCCGGTCCCACTGTCAAGTCTAAATCGACAGACTCCTGCTGGGACAGGTTCCGGCGCCGCGTCAGCCACCCTGGCACTGTCAGAAGCAATGCAGAACCACAGCTCCATTCCTCCACACTCACTCCCCATCATAATGACTTTTAAAAGGAAGGGAAGAAGAAGCCGGGCGTGGTGGCTCACGCCTGTCATCCCAGCACTCGGGAGGCAGAGACAGGATTGCTGAGTTCCAGGCTTGCCTGGGCTACATAGTGAGCTCAGGGCCAGCTGAACTTCAAAGCGAGACCCTGTCTCAAAAAAAAAAAAAGAAAAAAATTGATTTTGGTCTTTCCAGTATTCCATATCAACACATTAAGTAAAAAATGATGGTGTATGGGCCAGAGATTTAGTTCAGTGGTTCCGGCACCTGCCTCGCAAGTGCAAGGTCCTGAGTTCGATCTCGGGAACCACATACAACAATCCTGGGTGTGGTGACTCCACCAGCAATCAACACCACACAACACAATGCTGGTATGGTGGCTCATACCTATTATCTCAGCACTTGGGAGATTGAGGCAGGAGGATTGCTGAATTCCAGGCTAAGTTGGAGGCTTGCCTGGGCTAAATAGTGAACTCAGGGCCAGCCTGAACTACAAAGCGAGACCCTGTCTCAAAAAAAAAAAAAAAAAAAAATTAAAAGGAAGAGAAGGACTGAGAAAAAGTAAAAGTAAAGAAAGATGGGAAGAAAGGAGGCAAAGAGGGCTCGTGCTCTGACACATCTCCTATGTTCCTAGTGGCCGAGGGAGCAGCAGGAGCCTGGCACTTTGGCAAGGGCCAGCTGTCCTGATCAGCCACCATGACAGATGTGGCAGCTTATGAGCCTGGCCTGCCTGACGCCTCCGAGAGCTCAGGGAAGCAAGAAAGCCCGCAGCCCAGCTTTCGGACAGTGCAGCTCTGACTGACAGCCCAGCTGAACCTGCTAGGGAGGAGGACTCTCGAGCAACAGGCCAGGGACGAGCATTACACTCCAGGAGGCTTTGGTCTAGAGAGCGTCCTGGCACCAGCTGTTTCTGCTCCGTAGACACCTGGCCCGTGAGCCAGCGATCTGCCACACATTCTGCGCAGCCTCCTGAGTGCCTCAGAAGCTCACTAGCTTTAAGCCCACCTGGGCATCCCGGATAAGCTACCCAGACTCTGGAGTGAGGACATTTAGAAGGTAACGCTCACAGCTGGAGGTCTGACCAGGTGGCCCACTACATGGGGCCGGACGCAGGGCTTCACTCATGCAACTCCTGCCTCTCCTGGCCATGGAGGCCCTTTCAGAGCTGAGCACCGGACACACAAACCCCGCTCAACAGAGCGGTGACTGTCCCAACCTATAATAATTTCCTAAGGATATGACAGCCAAAAAGCACAAATGCTAAAAAAAAAAAAAAAGCACAAATGGCCTAGACCGGGAAGATGGGCCACACAAACCATGTTATTTCACATCTGTTTCCTTTTGTCCTTTGTGCTATTTACAGAACATGTGATTTTGTTTAAATAAACACAAACTCTGAATTCAGAGGCAAGACTGTAATTTTGCACCTTCAGTGTGTACCTGAGGAAAACCACCAGCGGCTTCTAAATTATTGGGGACTGTAATCTGATAGTATCTGTTACTCCCGAATGCCTCCACTGTTTACATCCTGGGGCTCAGTGCGCTGTCTGGAGGCGGAGAGGGCTTGCTGAGCTGAACACGCTGACTGAGAAGCGGTGAACCCCACAGTGTGACAGCTCCATGTGTGACAGTTTGCCACCCTTTTGCTCAGTTGTTTCCTCATAATCCCGGAGAACCCTCTGCCAGTGACTCCTCAACCCCATGAGAAGCAACAGCAGAACTTCGTAACGATGATGGGCTATTAATGGCTTTCAAAGCAGGATCTATCCAGCCACTTAGAAAAGCCTTGTCTTTACATTTCTGTCCCTAATACACAAAGACTGGGGAAAACTATCCATCACATTCATAACATTGAAAAATAAGCATTGGGATTCATAACTTACCAGGTTTTTTTCCTAAACTCCCTGTTTTCCCAGCAGTTCCAGAGCCCTTAAAACAGAGCAGAAGGTCTCATTTGCATGCTGCAGAGTTTTATCACACAATTTAAAAAGTGATTAATGATACAAACATGCGGGAGCCCTAACCCCACCCCCCCTTTGGTTTGGGCAAACAGTAGCAATGCGTCACCAGACAGGAGGCTGTATATCAAAAACACAAAGGACAGAAGAGCGCTTTTAGCAGGCGACTTTTACTCTTTTCTCTCACAGCCAGAAAGAGCCAAGTGTGTGGCATCCCAAGGGTGCAGGTAAAGACTGTGCAGCATGGGCGTGCTCCGGGCCCTGACTGGCCGGCCCGCAGGAGGCTCTGCGCCCGGAGGGTGAGTCTCAGCTCTGTGCCACACACTCGGCTCAGACTTCACCCCCAGATGGTCAGTCAGGGAACATTTCACACACAGAAAGTACAGGGACTCTAAGGGACGCCCCTGAGCCTGCCACCCAGATCTAACATATGAAAACATTAATATTTTGCTACATTTGCTCTAGTTCTTTTTATGAATTTTTTGCTCTAGTTTTTTTTATGAATTTTTTGGGAGTTTTGGAGATAGGATCTGCATGAGTTCAAGACTGCATAGTCTTGAACTCATGATGTAGCCCTGGGTGGCCTCAAACTTGCAGTAATCCTCAGTGCTGGGACTATAGGCCTGTGTCACAAGGCCTAGCTGGGTTTTTCTTTTGAAAGAAGTAAAATGGCACAGAGATGATGGGATCCTTCCTTTCTCCAGCCTGTTTACCGCTCTCCTGCCCTGCGCAGGCTTCTCCTCAGTTTCACACTGTCTAAACACCGACATCTCGCTAGCCATGCCAGGAGCACAGCCCACAGCTGCGGACCATGTCTCTCTCCAGCTCTGAAGCGTCCCAGAAGTGTTCTGGGACTGGGCTCCTCTCGTGGACACTCACGGAACTTTACACAGCAGAGCCGGCCAACGGAGACCACGAGGGCCAGGACACGGGCCAGAATGCAATCAGCTGTGACAAAGTGCTTTATTATGAATAAATGTTCACCCTTGACTCCCTGTCTTGCAGAAAATTGAGCATTTCAATTATAATAAAGCAAAGGGCTAAGAAACTAAATGACAATTATTATAGAATACAAATGTACAATTTATTTGGCAGGAAGCCAATTTATCATCATCACTGTATTTGGGTCACTTAAATTTAATAATCATTTACCAGGAAAAGTTCAAGTTAAATTTTCATTCTGATTATGCTTTTCTAAATTGAAGAATCTGTCTTGCTGTTTTTATGGGCTGCATATCAAGTAAAAAACACCAGTGAAATAAGATGCCAACAGAGCAGTTACTGCACTACACAGGATTAACTATGCTTCCTGCATCCCATGAAAAAAGAAAGGATCAGCAATGGCCAAGCCCGGTACAAGTAGCTCCACTATGCTCCCTGAGAACCACAGCCAGCACCATGAGCCAGACGTGCCCGGAAGGTCGGGCCCATCCTGGCCGCACGGAGGAAATTGCCCCAAGGTGCGCACCCCACAAAGGATGCCAGGGAGGCCACCCCTGTCCAGGCCCAGAGGTCCACTCTGGTGCCTGGCTTTCCGTTTTTTAAGGTGCCTGGTTTATACACAGAACTCTGCATCTAAGTAGGATTAAAGGAGAGATGTTTTAGATTTTTTTCACTGCTAACAAAGTAGCCAAATCTTGGTCTAAAATTCTTTAGTACTGCCGCTTCTTCTGAAGTAGCTAATAATTTAAGACTATGTCTATGGAAGTACCTTACAACTCTGTTACCTTAAAAAGTCAGTTTTTAAAAGAACATACTGACTTCTAATGGCTTTTAAAATCAAAAGTAATTTGTTAAATATAATACAATGGCTTTTGTATTTTTCAGTATCTAGATTTTTATATTTAAATGTTATTAATTCCTTATGTAAAAAGATCTTAGTGTAAATAAATTCAATAGTCAAAATAATTTAAATACAAACCAAATGGCTTTTGTATTTTAAGTAATATAAAAGTAATATCACTTTAAACACTCTCACACATGACAATAGAATTTGAGTTTAATTTTTACATTTCCCTCATACCCTGGAAATAGTATCTGAATGATTCTTATTGGGAGCCAACTTGCTGGTTGGGAGAAGAGTTTAAGTGACCCTTCACAAGTCTAGAGCGTTCAATAAGCCAACTGTCTTAATAGGGGAAAATTATTTTCTCCCAGGTTTTAAAATTCTCCAAGGATGGGCAGATTTATACAAATCTAAGGGAATTCTGCAAGCTGCTCTCAGCTTTCTCACAGAAAGAAAAACAACAAAAACAATAAATAATGACATCTCTTAAAAAAAAAAAGTATAAGAAGCCATTCCTGGTAAGTGCAGGGGAGGTGAGAAGGCCGTACTGTAAACCAGGCGCAGCTCACCCCAGAGCCACTGGAGTCAAGGGCGCTGTGCGAGAGCCCACTGTGCGAGGTCTCCTGACACTTAAACGGGGTGCGAGAGCTCACCCCCAAGAATGCAGACTCTACGGCAGCTCTGCCGGCCCTTTCTCTCAAAGCCTACAAGGTATGAGGAGAAAAAAGCAAATAAACAAACAGCAGCAACAACAACAAAAAAAACAGAGTCAATTCCTGTTTATTTTTATGGATCTGTTAAATGATGACATTTCACCCCTAAACTCTCTGTGACAAGACAGGTTCCTGTACTCTGTGGTCTGTTCCCTTCCATTTCATGGACTTGCAGTACTTCAAGATCACATTTTAGGCAACTGAATTTGTACAGCTCTACTCAGCAACAATGGGGGCCCCTACATCTTGTGTCTTTCTACTGAACATAAAAAAAAAAAGAAATTAAGAAACATTCTCCCATCCAATATTCTAAGGACAGTATCACCAGAATACTTTTATTTTACAAGGGGAAAATACTACTGCTTAAGCTAAAATAGAAGGCATCTAAAAATCAGCGACCATGAAGAGCTAATTAAGAAAATTTACTCCAGGGGCTGGAGATTTAGCTCAGTGGTTCTGGCACCTGCCTTGCAAGCGCAAGGTCCTGAGTTCCATCCTGGATAACCACGTACAATGCTGGGCATGGTGGCCCACGCCTGTCATCCCAGCACTCGGGAGGCAGAGACAGGAGGACTGTTGAGTTTGAGGTTTGCCTGGGCTATATAGTGAGCTCAGGGCCAGCCTGAACTACAAAGCATGACCCTGTCTCAAAAAAAAATTTTTTTTTTACTCAAAATCCTAAATTGATTACATGCAGGAATAGAGAGTAAAAACACTACACCCAAGTAATGAGACCACCCTCTAATACAGCCACCACTTGGCCCCAGCAATTCTGCTTGTAAGAAGCCAGTGCTTATCCCACAGCACCAAATGACAAGGTCAGACAGTTCCAGGTCCCACGCTGGTCACTGTGTTCGAGAACTTAGCAAAACCCAACAGGGCTCCACCTGCAAACATCACAACTCCCCGCCAGAAAAACCGCCACACAGGAAAGGAGAGGAAACAGTTAATGTGGGTTTACCTCTGAATCTTTAAGCCTCACATAGTTAGAAGGGAAGACTCCGGACTTGTCGCCCACTGTTCCTGTCCACCAGTCACCATCTTTCTTGGTAACCAAAATCACATCCCCTTGCTGAAAGGTTAAATCTCCTTGCTCGGAGCTCTCGTAAGTGTACATGGCAATAAATTCTGGTGGGGAGAAATATTGAGATACAGAGAGAGTTTGATAGTTTCAAGAAATCCCAGACATCTTTGCAAAAGCAAGTTTATGAATTGGGAAGTTAGGGTAAGATCCACTCAAGAGAAAAGCTAATCAGAGACAGTACTGAGCTGAGGAATATGCTGGGCACCACATTCTCCAACTGTACATAAAAATGCAGTAACTGGGCCGGAGGGTTAGCTCAGTGGTTCCGGTGCCTGCCTCACAAGCGCAAGGACCTGAGTTCGATCCCCCATCCCCGGTAACCACGTATAATGCTGGGCGTGGAGACACGCCCACCAACAATCAACACTGCATACCACAATGCCGGACGTGGTGGCTCACGCCTGTAATCCCAGCACTCAGGAGGTAGAGACAGGAGGATTGCTGAGTTCGCGGCGGCTTGCCTGGGCACCATAGTGAGCTCAGGGCCAGCCTGAACTACAAAGCAAGACCCTGCCTCCAAAAAGCAAAAAAAAAAAAAAAGCAGTAACTGTGGACAGGGAGACAATGCTGTGAGAACCCAGCACAGGAATGAAACTCAACTACCTATCTACTGACACCAAATACCAAAAATGACCAAGAATTAGGTTACATTGTTTCTTTTTAAATGAAAATGGCTTTTGCTGTACAAATCTCTATTTTGAGGGTATCTTTTTCATTGTGTTCTATGGTGCCATTTACACAGTAGAAAGCTACTAGAATACAAAATGAAAAATGGGCAAACATTTAGTTAAAATGGACATAAATGCATCAACTGGTTGAGTGGACGGACAGTGAAAGTCATGTATATCCAACCTTAGAAAAGACTTTGTTAAGGTAAAAATACAAATCACAATCACATTTTTTTAATTCATGTAAGTCGGTCTTAAAGAAATACTGTGTTTTAATGTCTTCAGGGTATATAGTTCAGAAGTTTTTCTTTCCTAATCCTAAGTAAAATTCTGCACTGCTTTTAAATGGTCCTACTAAGACCTTAGAACAAAGTTATACTCTCGGAAAACACAAAAATCCTAGCTACCAGGTATGACAGAAAAGATTTACAGAAAGATGCACACCTTTATTGTTTCTACTTTTCCTCCATTTTATCCCAGCCTTCTGCAATTTTTGAAAAACAGAAAAGCCACTACTGATTCAAAAAGTTCATTTTTATGACAGGCAACATACATGTCTCACTAGTTTCAGATGACACTCCTTAAATGGAGTGTAATGTTGACACACGAGCAGAAATTTAGTATGCGGATCTCCACTGCCCAATTATAACCACCTCTGCAGAAGGTAATAATAACTAAGCACATGGTAAAGCAAAGCCCCAGCATGTGTGCTGATGTGGGTACCCCAAGATCCAAAGCAGCACCCCAGCCTCCGTGGTCACCGTGCACCGTGGCTGGGCCAACAGAGGGAATGCAGGGACAGTGTGGGACCCAGGGAGACAGAAGACCAGCCAACCTCCTTGTCTTTAGCCCACCAGCACTGGCAACACAGAACTCCATGGCTGCAAATGGAAAATCACTGCTACACATGGAAATCGAAGTTTGGTGGCTTTGTCAAGGGGATTTTCTTTATAGGACTACTGTGGCTTTCCTTTTCCTGACTCCTCAGTATTCTGATTCCTTGCTCCCTTTCTCCCCGTTATTGTTCTTTAGCTCCCACTCGCTGTTTCAGATAAGATCCGGGGCAACCTATAATCTCCCCAGTGATTCTTCAGCTTAGAAGTCAATTTCTTTAAAATAGATCTGATTTTTTTCCCCTTTGTGGTGCTGGGGATCAATCTGAGGGCTTCTGTATCTTCAGTCCTTGTTGATTTTTTTTAGACCAGATCTTGCTGAATTTTTTAAATTGGCTGGGCTGGCCATGAATTTGTGATCATCTTGCCTCAGGCTTCCAGAGTACTGGAATTAGAAGTCTGTGCTACCATGCCTGACTAGTCGGTCCAAAATTTGAAATAATTTTCAAAGTGAACAGAAACTTCAGAAGTATGACGTGTGGGTGAACCCACTATGGCAGTTTAAAAAATAAGGAGCCTGCAGAGGGGGGTGCGATGGACACAGGCACCCAGGACTGCCGCAGGGTGGTGACGGGAGAGCGAGGCTGGAGGGCTGCCTTCAGGGATGTCCCCTCGAGATGCATTTAACGGAGGGCGCGGGCAGTGCCAAGTCACTGTTTCAAGACTAGCCAGGTGGGCCACCTGCGTTCACCCTTCCTTTAAATTAGATGATGTTCAGTGCAATACAAACAAGAGGCTTTTCAGTATCTGAAGACAGCCTCTCCGAGAGCCTCTAACCCTACTGTCCTCTCACAAACTTGCCCCATGATGCTGGCAGTGTTTCACGATACTTCAGATAGACAATCAACTAAGATCCGAGTTTTTCTTCACTCTGCTGCCTGATTTTCAGAAAAAAGGTGGTTCATCTGTAGGATCTAGTTATTGGGTCCTCCAAAACTGAGCATCTTATTTGCTTTAAAACAAATACTCCTAGGGCTGGGGATTTAGCTCAGTGGCACTGGGCCTGCCTTGTAAGAGCAAGGTCCTGAGTTCAATACCCAGTACCAAAGAAGAAAACAAAAAACAAAAACAAAAAGATTCATAAAAACCAAAAGACCCCAACATTCTTCCATGCCACTCTCCAATGAGTGGTTCTACCTACCAATCCTCCAGGAAATGAACCCAAACACAGATACTTACTGAGTTTTATTCTAAAGGCTTTACACATTTTATTTACTAATCCTCACATTCATGTCCACGTGAGGGGTGGTTATTGTGCCCATTTCCCAGATGAGGAAGCTAAGGCATGGAAAAAATACCAAATGGCCTCTATGTGGCAGAGCCTGGATATATACTCTGGCTCTTCCCAAGACCCAACTGGATAAAACACAATGCAGTTTTATTCAAAAGGGGGCAAAATTTGCTTTTTTTCTGAGACAGCGTCTCGCTTTGTAGTTCAGGCTGGCCCTGAGCTCATTATGTAGCCCAGGCAAGTCTCGAACTCAACAATCCTCCTGTCACTACCTCCCGAGTGCTGGGATGACAGGCGTGAGCCACCACGCCCGGCAAAATTTGCTTTTTACTATATCAATAGTGCATATCATATTTAAATGTGCTTTTTCCCTTGCTCTTCTAACTAGTGAATTTTAAAAAATATTAAGAAGAATGTACAAAGAAAATTATGTTTATGCTCACGCCTGTAATCCCAGCACTCGGGAGGCAGGGACAGGAGGATTGCTGAGTTCGCGGCGGCTTGCCTGGGCACCATAGTGAGCTCAGGGCCAGCCTGAACTACAAAGCGAGACCCTGTCTCCAAAAAGCAAAAAAAAAAAAAAAAAAAAAATTATGTTTATGTTTGTTTTCATGCTAATAACAAATATTTGATGTGAAAAAATTAGAAGTTTTTAGTGCTAACAAGGTTTTATACTTACATCTGTGAACTTAAAAAAAAAGGATCTTTAAGGGGCCGGAGGGTTAGCTCAGTGGTTCCGGCGCCTGCCTTACAAGCGCAAGGACCTGAGTTCGATCCCTGGTAACCACGTATAATGCTGGGCGTGGAGACACGCCCACCAACAATCAATACTGCATACCACAATGCTGGACGTGGTGGCTCACACCTGTAATCCCAGCACTTGGGAGGCAGAGACAGGAGGATTGCTGAGTTCGTGGCGGCTTGCCTGGGCACCAGAGTGAGCTCAGGGCCAGCCTGAACTACAACGCGAGACCCTGTCTCAAAAAGCAAAAAAAAAAAAAAAAAAAGGATCTTTAAAAATTCCTCTTGAAAAAGGAATGCTTTTATTGCAAGTCTGAACTATCATCAATCTTTTCACTTGATATTTCTATGGAAATTATTTCAATAGTATTTTCATTAGGCAAAGTATCTAAGGAATCTAACAACTT